>VXBI01013782.1:451490-543038 GCA_013397375.1 Toxostoma redivivum
TATATATATATATATATATATGTGTGTGTGTGTATATATACACACACATATATATTTGTTTCCCGAATTTGTGTTTTGGGATTTCTTTCCCTCATTTTATTACCCTAGGCCTGATACACTGCCTCATAGAGTTTTGATTTTTGTCTTGCTTGCTGATGTATTTTCTCTCCATTATCTAATTCACATAACTCCACTTATGACTTTCAGCCAGTGATGTTATTTTTCCTAAAATCTCACCAACTTTGTCCCTTGTGTACTGATATATTTGTGCATTCTATGTCATCTTTAATAGCCCCACATAATGCTTAGACATCATTGTCAGTTACATGTCGAATTTGCAGCTGCCTAACTAAAACACAGCATTTTGGTGCTACATAAATGGCATTTCCAAAGGAATATAAGGGAGGTAAATATATCCTGCTTAATGCATTTTCATCAATCTTACGCAAGTGTCATGATGAACAAAAATTCAAAATAAGTTCATCCTTGGTATTCTTTAAATAACATTAAAAATCAGAAAACAACTGTACTTTTTCTGCTTATTTTTCTGTATTGAATGTTTCAGAAAGATTTAATGCATCTAATTGCAGATAAAGCCTCTGTAAATTTTACTAAAAGAAAGAGAAATTAGCTTAATCAGCTTCAAAATACAGATAAACAATTCTACCATTGAATTATTCCATTTGTTTTATCAGACTCTGAATTCTGAAGATTCCTATGAACATACATTTTAAATATTTGTTGCCTATTTTTTATACTGTACTTCATAAATAAAAAAATTGTGTATTTCATATAAAAGTGTTCCAATTTTCTAATAAGAAGCTAGCGTTCAAGGTGTTTTGTTGTCAAATATTTAACTTTTCACAGACACAAGATTAAGAATATTTTGAAATAAAAAGCTAGAAATGATGATAGAAGACAGAATTTTTTAAAAAATTGTCAGAACAGTATCTTATATTCTAACACCAGTAGTACTCTTGTTTGTTTTTTCTTCCATCTATGGAGTTAAAGAGCAGACATCCAGCAAATACAGGCTGGCTACCTAAATATACCCCTTTATCTAGACCCACTTGAGCAAAAATTAAATTGCATTTGGAAGGAAATATTCTATTTGCCCTACTGGAAGTATTGAAATGAATATTTACTTTAGGGATGTACACAGTTGCAGCACTACTGTGCTGTATACGACTTGTTATGAAAAGCAAATTTTGAAATTTGCATGTAAGTATTCACCTACAACAGCTTCAATTTATTCACAAGTCAAGAAATAGAAAAATGTTATATTGCCTTGATATCTAAAAAACCTGAGCAACAGCACCAAGTTCTTAGTACTCATGTCAAGCTGGTCACACCGTCGACAAGCAAACCTTTCCTCATTAAGTTATTCATAGAAGCTATCAAGCAAATGCTTTTGAATAATGAATAAATTCAAGAATATCAAAACCAACTCCTGGACAACTAACAAACAAAGAAAAGTCTAAAATTGTTCAAATAAATTATTCACTGTGAATTATCTGATCAGGTCTAGTGCTAAAATATAAGAAGTATTTCTCAGAGCATATGTGACTGATAATAGAACCCCTAGAGCAGATGGAAATGTGTTTGTATCTATTTATATTGCAGAATTGACAAATCTGAGTAGATGAGCATAACAAGGAAGGTCCTTCATTTCCTTAGTACCAACTTCCACATCTAATATTAGAAGAAATAGGTACTAGGGAAGCAGAGTAAGTCATGGTGTCATAGAATGATAGAGTCATTTAGGTTTGAAAAGATTCTTAAGATCGTCGAGTCCAACTGTTATCCCAACATTGTGAAATTCACCACTTGTGTCCTCAAGCCCCACCCCTATTCACCTTTTAAATGCCTCCAGGGATGGTGAGCCAGCTGCTTCTGTGGGCAGCCTGCTCCAAGGCTTGACCACCCTTTTTGTGAAGAAGTTTTTCCTAATATCCCTATCAATAAACTTCAGAAAAAGTGATTTGGGTTGTTGTCATTCAAAGACAAGTTCCTGTTTTTAGAAGGCAAATATTTAGAGGGAAGTTTAAATAAGTAAATTTTATTTGATGAGACAAATATAAATTTGAGTGAAACCAGTTTGATCTAATTTAGTGACACATCACAAAAGTCAATATAAATACTCTTTTGAATGTGTAACTATCAAGTGATAAATGGTTCGACAAGGACCATCCATGACATAAATTTTGCAAGTTAANGTAGGGTTCTGCACTTTCCATGAAAATTTCTAGGGGTCTGAAGTAGAAGACAAATTGAAATCTAGTGAGAGATGGTTATGAGAAGCCCTTACAGACACAAGTGATCTGAAATCTTATATCTCAAATCCCAATTGAATGTTCAAACCTGCATAAGCATGTGAAATAGGCTGTTATACTCATACATATATATATATNCTTTAAATAACATTAAAAATCAGAAAACAACTGTACTTTTTCTGCTTATTTTTCTGTATTGAATGTTTCAGAAAGATTTAATGCATCTAATTGCAGATAAAGCCTCTGTAAATTTTACTAAAAGAAAGAGAAATTAGCTTAATCAGCTTCAAAATACAGATAAACAATTCTACCATTGAATTATTCCATTTGTTTTATCAGACTCTGAATTCTGAAGATTCCTATGAACATACATTTTAAATATTTGTTGCCTATTTTTTATACTGTACTTCATAAATAAAAAAATTGTGTATTTCATATAAAAGTGTTCCAATTTTCTAATAAGAAGCTAGCGTTCAAGGTGTTTTGTTGTCAAATATTTAACTTTTCACAGACACAAGATTAAGAATATTTTGAAATAAAAAGCTAGAAATGATGATAGAAGACAGAATTTTTTAAAAAATTGTCAGAACAGTATCTTATATTCTAACACCAGTAGTACTCTTGTTTGTTTTTTCTTCCATCTATGGAGTTAAAGAGCAGACATCCAGCAAATACAGGCTGGCTACCTAAATATACCCCTTTATCTAGACCCACTTGAGCAAAAATTAAATTGCATTTGGAAGGAAATATTCTATTTGCCCTACTGGAAGTATTGAAATGAATATTTACTTTAGGGATGTACACAGTTGCAGCACTACTGTGCTGTATACGACTTGTTATGAAAAGCAAATTTTGAAATTTGCATGTAAGTATTCACCTACAACAGCTTCAATTTATTCACAAGTCAAGAAATAGAAAAATGTTATATTGCCTTGATATCTAAAAAACCTGAGCAACAGCACCAAGTTCTTAGTACTCATGTCAAGCTGGTCACACCGTCGACAAGCAAACCTTTCCTCATTAAGTTATTCATAGAAGCTATCAAGCAAATGCTTTTGAATAATGAATAAATTCAAGAATATCAAAACCAACTCCTGGACAACTAACAAACAAAGAAAAGTCTAAAATTGTTCAAATAAATTATTCACTGTGAATTATCTGATCAGGTCTAGTGCTAAAATATAAGAAGTATTTCTCAGAGCATATGTGACTGATAATAGAACCCCTAGAGCAGATGGAAATGTGTTTGTATCTATTTATATTGCAGAATTGACAAATCTGAGTAGATGAGCATAACAAGGAAGGTCCTTCATTTCCTTAGTACCAACTTCCACATCTAATATTAGAAGAAATAGGTACTAGGGAAGCAGAGTAAGTCATGGTGTCATAGAATGATAGAGTCATTTAGGTTTGAAAAGATTCTTAAGATCGTCGAGTCCAACTGTTATCCCAACATTGTGAAATTCACCACTTGTGTCCTCAAGCCCCACCCCTATTCACCTTTTAAATGCCTCCAGGGATGGTGAGCCAGCTGCTTCTGTGGGCAGCCTGCTCCAAGGCTTGACCACCCTTTTTGTGAAGAAGTTTTTCCTAATATCCCTATCAATAAACTTCAGAAAAAGTGATTTGGGTTGTTGTCATTCAAAGACAAGTTCCTGTTTTTAGAAGGCAAATATTTAGAGGGAAGTTTAAATAAGTAAATTTTATTTGATGAGACAAATATAAATTTGAGTGAAACCAGTTTGATCTAATTTAGTGACACATCACAAAAGTCAATATAAATACTCTTTTGAATGTGTAACTATCAAGTGATAAATGGTTCGAGAAGGACCATCAATGACATAAATTTTGCAAGTTAACCTCCCTTTTTAGTCCTATATGTGTATTACCTTTCACTTAATATGGATCCATATTGGTAAAAGAGAGAGCAAAGAACATGCACTGCAGCAGTGATAAATAGAACTTAAAGAAATCTAAGCAATTAGACCTAAAATAGTGTATCTGAAAACTCCTGTTATATATCCCAGGAAGCATCTTAGATCCCTAACAGCTTTACCTTTTGTGTTTCTTAAGCAGTGACACATCAAGGGCACTCCAAATTCCTTGCCTTGAGAGAACAGGACAGTTCAGTACTTAATTCCTGTTAAAATCAAACCAAAATCCAAAATCAAGTGTTTCTCAATTCCCCCCATCCTGCCACAGTTCTCTAGGGCTTAGATCTGAGGATGCTATCAAAGCATAACCAAGACATACCAGTTGTAGTAGGCTCTGCATCAAAAGCAATTGCTGCTGCCATTCTTTATATAGCAATCTTTGCTTGGGAAGTGTGAGACCTGAGGGAGAAATATTCTTGTTCTCTACTGATATTTTTAATTAGGTGACCTGTATTCAGCTAAAGGAGGGTTCAACATCCACTTCTTCCTTCTTCCTGAAGGTGCAAAGAACTTATTCAGAATAATGGAAAGTAAGACCCTCTTCCTAGAAGTAGCTGCATGTATGTACAACAATTTAGAAGTCATTAGATGGAAAGAGGGAGCTGTCAGTTATGCCACATAGTACAGCCTAGTACAACACATCATGAGTCTTGAATTTTTAATTCATTTACTTTTTAAGATTATAGAACATTCCGAACATATTTAGGGTGAATTCTTTTTGAACAGAATCTGCCTGACTCCTTTGTGGGAATGGATGAGGGCCCCCTGCATAGGATAAAAATCCCATTCTGCCTTATAGATCAACACTGAGCAGAATAGAGCCCAGTGGATCATCTGGTTGGATTATTTAGGGCATGGAATGTTTTCTACATTCCTCAGCTGTCCTTCTTCTCCCAAACACTTTACAGGCTGGACATGTAAGTACTTTCTGTGGAAGAGGAGATTTGAGTTTTGATTACTTTAAGCTGAGGAGGAACTAACAACTAAGTTGCCTCCCAATATCTGAGCACTTTTACTAACAACCTTTAGCATCAATGAGAAAGAATAGAACCAGCAGCATTCCACTGGGGAAGCGAAGAACCACAGCTTATGGACTCCTGGTGAGCAGCAGCATATGGGAGGGGCTGATTCCTCATCTTTACTGTTCCCTGAGTAGCTATCGCCAAACACCTCAGCCTGCTGACTTCAGGTGCTTCCCTATGGATCGCTGTAGATACCACTCTGAACAGCTCAATTCTAACCTAGACATTAGTATTCAGAACAAGGAAGAGGATTCTTCTTGCCTAAGGTAAGGTGCCAGTTTATAAAAATACTAAATCAAACACGTGGCAAGCCTGGTTTTTCCCTCTACAAAATCACAATCTTTTTGACTTGAAAAAGAATTGTAAACATTACATCACTAGGCAAGCCTCACTTCAGAGATGCACTTGGCTGAAAGCCAGGTTCAGAATTTACCTTTGAGTGGAATATTTATGTGTTCTCAGCTCTACCCAATAATATGCTAGTCAATTTAACCTTTTGTGCCTTGAAAAAAGTCTATTGTGCAGCACAAAGAATTCAAATATAAAACTGTGCATGACATAATCTAGATTGAATATGTTGCATGCAAGCCATGCCTGCTTATAGCATTGACAACTTGGGTAAATAGTACTGGAATCTTGTAATAATGTGGACCTTAGGATATGAAAGCCATTTTTCCTCTGTAATCTTTATGTTTAAAGAATCAGGCTATTTTTCTCGAAAATATATTGAAATTTGTTTTGATTTTGAAGAAGCAACTCCCTACCCTGTGACTTCTTAAATTTAGTCTCATTTGTTCTTCCCTCCATTTCCTTTATATTGTTAAAAAAAAAAAAAGTAAGAACGTTCTGGAGTTTTGTTAATAAGTCCAGCTGTAAACTGTGAATGTGTTACTATGTACCTATGGATTTGAGAAAGTATGATATCTAACCAGATTCCCCCCCTTCTTTTTTTTTTTCATTGATACCTGCTGAAGTTTACAGATTTTTTAACTTTATTTCACCTCAAATTATCATTTTAACTTGCAATGACCAGGCCTCGCAGCTGTGCCAAAAGCCCTTTACAAAAAAAACCTGTTCTCATATTTCCCCCTTTCCTTCTTTCCTTCATTTTGGGAGAGCAGTAATAGTAATGGGCTGGTCAGCTCTGAGCCTCTCAGACAAGAGGTGAGGCAGCAGCACCAGCAGATCCTCTTTCCAGCTATTACTGGGACAAGCTCTTTGTTATTTCAAACAATGGTGGTCTTCTGGTTGGGAGAGTTGGTTTTTCATAGAGCAGGTCTCCACCTCCTTCAGGGGTTTATCTTGTAGGCCACCTCTGGGAACACAGAACATTTAGGTTTCCTCTAATCATGTGCAGCCCAGCCAGTCTCTGTTGCAGGGATAGTATCTTGGTTTGTTTTCTTTTCAACAAAAACTGGACCTACTCCTGCAAGAGGCTGACTGTACTCTATAGGAAGTTTTCCTAGCTATTTATTTGTATCCCTTCTTCTCTTCTGTTATTTTGGCAAAATCTTGTGCAAATTTCTACACTGAGGAACAGATTCAATGGAAGCTGTAGAGGTTGCTCCTCCCAAGACCAGAGCACTGAATATTCTCTTAAAGAACTGAAGTTTTCGATCTGAACTTCCCCCAGGTAGAAGTAAGCACTGTATCGACCCTTCCCTTGAAGTCATGGCGGAGTGATCTAGCCACCAGACCCCAAGCCATGAAAAAGAAATATTTATCTTCTTTAATTTGATGTGGTGGGAAGAAGTGGAGGGCTGTATTATATGAACTGCTTTCTTGATTTATTGCAGAAACAGAACACTCAGCTCCAGTATCATTAGTTAGTCTCCACTGGACTATGAAATTGTAGCAATTATATTAATTAATGTGGGATAAAAGGCAATCAGACAAAAGAAGAGAACTGAGAAGGCACTTGGAAATACTTTCATTCTACTGCCAGTGTGAAAAAAGCAAACAAATACAAAAAGTCCCCACTCACAGCCCCACTGGTTTTCTGGTTCTGCTCCTCAGCTGAGCACAAACACAGGCCTAACAAGGAAAACTAAGTTTAGCAGCTTGTTAATGTGAGCAATTCCACTGAAGCCATAACTGCATTAAAACAGGAATAAGTGTTTCTAAACTTAGCAGATCATAATGATTATGCCCTGGTGAAACAAAGAGAAGATTCAGCACTATGTCCTGATGATCCTTGTGGATCCTTTCCAATTTGAGGCATTCTATTCTACTTTGTGAAAATCTGTAGGATACAGCTACTCATAGGAAGACTTACAGGGTCAGGCTTGGGTTAGAATTGAACTTTCTGCATATCTCCTCACACTGCTGTAGTATTTACTAATGCTTCTCTCCATAGCATATGTTGCTCCCTTGCAGGGTCTACTTCTTTATGTGGTTCAGAACAGCTGGTGACCAGTTGATGACTGCAGATAATTAGTGTTTAATTGTTGCCAGTTATATTTTCACCTGTTCTACTTAGAAATCCTTCCATTGTGTCAAATCCAATTACTTCATTTGGATCCTTTTCTAAAATGAAATAGATTGGTAAAAATTCCTTTATCAGGAAGAAATCAACTCTTTGTACAACAGCTTTCTAGGAACATTTCAACTTGTCTTAAACAACTACTGAACTCACACACATGTATATAAATTGGGATCAACGTGGAGAAAATTCACATATTGGTTTAATAAGCTTTGCATGATAAGTGCCTTGATCACTTGCCTTTAAATACAAATGATGGCTTTTTTTAACGTCTCTCGTACAATTCTGAGAACACATATCAAAGGGGTAATTTCTTTTATTTTCTTACAGGATTTGCCAGCTAAAAATCCAACACTGCAATGAGCTCACCATGGCTAGGAACACTATTAAGATTCAGTGACTAGGAATATTGTGGTGCCTCTCCAGGTAAGTCTATCACTGAGAAATGTTTATGGCCTGTCTGCTGATCTAAATATGCAATATGTATTCAATGATACAATTATTCCTCAATTATACAGCTAATAAGAATCACATCAGTGATGTTAGCCATCTGAAAAGATCACAGGAAATTTGCATACTCCAAGCTATAAAAGGACAAACATTGTGGAATGGAGCAGTGGAAGGGCTAAAATATAGTTATGGACAAAGTGAGGTTTTAGATGAAAATTCTGTAGTGCATTCATAGTTCTGAATGCTATGAATACTGAATATGGAAATTGGTTCATGTCCTAAGTTTGGACAATACAGTAAATATGAGTTTTACAATACTTTAACATAGCATGTTAAAGTCTACCACAAAATGTGGGTGCTGATAATTGAAGCAAAATTTAAGAGCAAACATTAATAAAAGTCAAATTTTCATTGATTCTGATAAGCTGAGCAAATCTTAGCAGCATATTCTAAGGTTTGTTGGGATGCTAGAGTTACATCTTTCTTTTTCTACCTTTTCCCACCTTGTTCTTGCATTTTTTAATTGCAGGAGGACTGTATTCAGGATTCATCATAAGCCAAAGTCACAAAAATCAGAGATGACCTGGGAAGACTTAATATATGTTTGTTTTTTTTCCTAGAGGGAGAAAATATAACCTTCCTCAGTAGTGAAAACAAGCCCTTAGAGAGGGAGCATGCAGATGCTCAAGAAAGGGGGAAAAAATTAGACTTTCAGTTCCTATTTTTGTCGAGACCTGCAGTGTCAGACTCTGTAGAAACCCATAAGCTGTAATAATAATTAGAGATTAATAAGTGCACCAAAATTTTGAGAGCTGATCACTGTAGGTAATTACTTCTCATTTCTGTGAATTCTTTGAGCTCTGGAAGGAAGTGTCTCAAAGGTGTTTTAATTCATCTTATAATTTTAAGAATGCTTTTTCTCAATCCCAATGAATATACAGTGAATGGATAAGTTACTCAGCACTGTTCAAGGACCAGAATACCCAAACCTAAATCACAATTAATTTTGTCCAGTTATAACACTAAGTGATTTTTCAGTAAATATATGCCTTACTGGGAATAGAAGCATCAAAGCTCATGAAAAGTAGGATGCATCTTCACTGGGCTTCAACAAGAGGCCTGCAATATAATTTTTTTACTGTTCAAGCAAAAGGACACATCTGGTTTGTGCTGCTGGGACGTGTGTCTGGAATGCTGCAGATAATCCAGGAGAAGCAAAGAAGCTATTGGGAAGTTACTGCTGATTGCCTCAGTGACAGAGAGGCAGCAGTAGCTCTCTGGGGTTTTTAAGCCTACTTCTTTTGTTGTCACATTAGTTCAGGCTTCTGTTGAGTCTCAGCTCTCCCATGTGTTGTTTTGCAACTTGGTCAAATCTGACTGAATCCAAATGGCTTCATGTAAGGATATGGGATTAGCTCAAGTATGAGTCCCATACATATCCCTGGAATGAACTCTTCAGCACATGTCTTAAACCAGATGTCTCCTATTCTTCTAAAGGGTCGGAATCTGTCTTCACACCTTATCCATTGCTGATTACCCTCAATGTTTACCACAAAATGCGGCTGCTGGAAAGCAGCTCTCTTGTTTTCACACAGCTGTCCATAATGTGCAAAGGTAAAGTCCTGCACACAGAGACACAACATTTCAGGCTGTGGAGGGCTGTCCACCTGCAGAGCACCCTGACAGGAAAGGACCTGAAAAGCAAGGCGTTGAATGTGAGCCAAAAGTTGTGACCTTCATCTACAGATAAAATCCAACTGCTCACTGGACCGTATCACAGCACTGTAGCCAACAGATTGGAGTAAGAGATTATTCCTTTATTTTACACACTTGTGAGGCCACATTTCAAATCTTACTTGCACTTCTGGGCTCCCAGTAAAAGACTGACAGACAAATTGAATGAAATCTGATGGATGGTCAGAAAGATATTTAAGGGGATTGAAAATATAGTATATGAGGAACCAGAGACATGAAAGGACATGGTATATGAAAAGCTGTGTGGGTTTAGCCTGGAAATTAGAACATTCAGGGAGCACCTAACTGTTGTTTTTCAGCTTCCTAATGGATAGTTGCAGATTGAGAATCCCTTGACACTGCACAGCAAAGGCTGAAAAGTACAAGTTGCAGCAAAGAAATTAAAAATGCTTCTCACTGATAGTGGTGAAACACTGAAACAGAGACCCAGAAAAGTGGGAAAATCTCCATTTTTGGAGGTACTACTGAGTCAACTGGATACAAAAAAGAGCAAGCTTCAGTAAGTTTGATAGTTTATCTGCTTTTGAAAAGTGTGGCAACAGTGAATCTCCAGAGATCTCCATTACATGTTGAACCTCTTCTGCCCCACAGTGAAAGAAAGGCTACCAGGGCTCTTCAGAATACAGGCAGTCCATCTGCATCTGGTATTTATCATCTGCATCTGGAGTACAAGAGATACAAGTTTCCAAAGTTAGCACCCATGAGTAACCTGGAATACCCTTTCTGCTTTTGGTTATGGACCTCTATGGGGAGAGATAATCAAGGAAGGAGAGAGTCAAACCATTCCTTGGCTCACTCTGTCCTTACGTTACATCTACATAGTGACCTTGGCTCAAAACGCAATAGAGCTGTGGCAAGTAAGGGAGCCAGTGCCATTGCACTCCTGGAGAGCTTTGGGACATCTTGCGACACAGAAGGGTGGGTTGAGGTGTGTGCTCTAGAGAGGCATGTCAAAACTGGATGTGGGGATGTCACGTAGGAGAGCTGATCAGCTTGAGTTCAGTCTTGCCAAAGCACAGGGCGGATGCAATTCGCATGAATCAGAAACAGTCTAAGGCCTGTCGCAGGAAAGCAGCTGGGTTAATTCACTGTGCTCAGGAAACACAGGCTTCAACCAAGCCACTGCCGCAAGAAACAAGGCAAAACCAGCCAGAGAGTCTGTGCTGGGCACAGCACCATTGTACATTAGCTCATGTATAGAAGTACATGCTTGCAGAGCATTCTATACATTAGCTAATAAACAATGGTGTACCTTTAGTCCTGCAGGTAATCTGCCAACAGCCTAAGTATGGAGAGATGCTTGCAAAGTTTTATTGATGGAGGTAACAATCTTTGAACAGCAGACACTGCTAGTATAGCACTGGATTTTGGTACCTATGTGTTGCAAGAGCAACACATAGGATAAAATGTAATCTCAGCTAAACAGATGTTTCTAGGTTCTTATCTCTTGGCTGCACCAGCAGCAGTCTCCAGAAACACAGAACTACTGTGCACAGAGGATTTGTGATTTCTTGGGATTTCCAGTGGTGTCTTGTCATCCTCTTCAGTTCTTCAGTCAGGCAGAGGCCTGAGAGATGTGCTATGCAAAGCTGCTGGGATAAGATGTGTAATTTAGGGGCAGGACGTGTACTTGGAGGAACAGGAAAAGTAGTTGGAAGGATAATGTCAAGAGTATGGTTTTGGAAGGTTGATTTGGAAACAAATGAGGAAAGTAATGGGGTAGGACAATGCACTAAAATACGAGCAGAAAAAGGGAAAGTGAGGAAATAAGGTGTGTATGAGGGTGTGATCTGAAAAACATTATTGGTGTGTTTGAATTTTGCGGCTCTACTTAAGGACTAGAGGAAGATGCTAGCAAGAATGGAAGAATGGTTGCATTGGTGACTGAATGGACATCTCCAGATTGTAATGGTGTGCTACAGATCTCTGTGTGCCCAAGAAAGATTTAAAATGAGAGCACAGGAAAAATATAGTGATTACTCTGGCTAGCAAGCAAAAAAAAAAATCACAAAATCTGCAGCTGATAGGATAGTTTTGTAGATCAGCACTGGACTAGAACATAAAAGATTTGGTTGGAAAAATGTTTCAGTTCTTTTGCACCTTATTTTTCTATCCCCAAATAATATAAATAATATATAATAAAAGAAAATTATGTTGGAGTTTTCTTTTTTTTCCCCCCCCTCTTTGGAGCACAACTTTCTGCACAAAAGCAGTACTACTGTGAGTGCATGATTCAAGTTTTGGATTAAAATTGCTTCAAAGTAGAAGCTGTTCAGCAGCAAACAAAATGAGGCTTTGATTTTACTTGGGGCCTCCAGACATTATCACAATAGCATTGTAAGCACTTGTCCTGGCTTGCTGGGAGAACCACAGTGATACTTGTGACTCCACGAAGCAGTGGCACAGACTGTCGCCTCTCTTCTTAACTGTAGTGAGAAAAACGACTTGTACATTCTATTTTCAGCTCTTTACTGTTTTGCTGTATGTCTGTAATTGCAACAGAACACCCTACCACAGAGAACATGAATGAGCTCAAAAGGATTACTTAAGGGTGGCTTAGAAAAATATCCCAATAAAATTAAAACTCTTCCAATAAAGTCTTGTGTAAAGCCCCACGGGAAAAGATATAGAAAGAGAAAACTACATTGGAGTGGCTCTTCTGTCTCCTCACTTTATAAAAAGCAAATTCTCAAGAATAAATGTTTTATTGTGAATGGAAGAGTCCCCTGGACTTGCTGCTTCATCAGTGGTTGCAGAGGGTTGCAGTCCTAGATTACAGGAACAGGCTCCAAAGGAAAGCAATTAATAGCCTCAAACAGCACCATGTGAGCACCAGCACACAGACCACATTTGCACCATGGCTGAGCAGACACACAAATTAATTCTCAGTGCATCAGCTCTGGACCCAAAAGCTGTGTACTGCAGTCACTAACTACAGTGCTGTACTGTGAGGCTCAGAGCTGGGCACACCTGAGCTCTTTGCACTGTAATATGCCTTGAAGATGTTTCAGTAACTACCTCCCATGGAGTTATAATTGTGGTGCTCTTCCTCGTGGTGCCTAGGAAGATATTGAGAGGGGATGTAAAGACAAAAGGAGTTAAAGTATATTCTATACAAATAAGGCAGGGGAAGGTTAGGTCAATTCTTATAAGGGCTATTTTTAGGCCCAGATTTTCAGAAGCTTTGGCTGCATCAGCATTTTGGCTATGCAACTTGAGGCTTCTTTAGAGCTTTTTTCTGAAGAGCAACCAGTTTGAGAATTCAAACTGGGCATATTCAGTTGGGACACTTGAAACTGCTAATCAACTCAGAAGTCTTAGTCCAGCTGAGCTTTTATAGAGTTCGTTTGGGGTTCTTTTAAAGCTGTGAATAATAATTCATGTATTTTAAATGAAGCATTCCTCAATCATCCGTTCAATTACTTGAGTTTACAACCTACAAACCCTGCATTGCAGAAAAAGTATTTCAAGATTTTGGAGCTCACTTATCTTTTTGTTCCTCAGCTTTCTCAGACATAAAACAGGGTAGGTAATCTCACCTCATAATGTGTGCCATAATCTTCTACCTCTGTACATGGCCACACTTGGAGAATTTCTGGTGTCTAGTGATAAAGATCAACAGTTCATGTTGCTAAAAATATTACATAAAATGATAAAGATAAAACACATGGTATAAAATAGCACTCCTATGTGGGCCTTGGAGCAGTTTCTCTTTCATAATATTCAGTTCAAAATGCAGGTGGGCAGATGGGCAGATATGCTGTTTCTCAACAGAATCACTGACTATTAAAAGGGTGTTTCCTTGAAATTGTTTTTGGGTCATGCAGTGGTCAGCTTTTACTATACAGGTTAGATTCTTCTTTGCTCTTATAACACTCTTCACGCCTATTTCTGAGTGAGTCACAAACCTTCAATTCTCCCCAGTGCTGAGTTAACATGAAAGCCACGTTGTGTCTTCATAATTGGTTTGTTGGTTTCCTGAAACATGCACTTTTGTGTTTGTGGAGAAAAAGGCTTATTAAGTAATTGTGCATGCTTAAAATCAGATCCCTCCAAAGACAGATGTGAATGTCTATACTGAATTCTTGTTTTTAAAGACTGATGTGTTAGGTCTTGAGTATTTATGTATGACAAGATGAGATATTTTGTCAGGGGAAGGGTAAAAATTAAGAAACAGCTGGTCAGTCTGTACTCTGGATTCTCCTTTGAATTCCACTGAGAACACAACCCCATACTGCTGAGGCCATGAGATAAGCTAAACCCAACCACAATTTCTGACCCGGACACAGAATTTCAGGACCCATGGCCCTCCAAGTTAGCACATGCCTTTGGGGATGCATGTGCAGCACAACTACCTGCAGGCACTGTGCAGAGTCTCTGGCTGACTCCACTCTCAGCATCAATCATGGGACATTGGCACCAAGGCAGACAGGCTGTAATGGTGCATGGGCAGGAGCAAAGCTTGTCTCAAACTTGCATCTGAGAGGAGGTGAATTCATCCTTGGTTAAGGCCCACAAGTGCAATAAAGGCAGGGAGACCTGTTTGTGAGATCAATGAGAGGATCTCGTCTCCAGCTGTAATTGTGACCATATTGTTCTAGTCCAATACCACTGACAGGCACAGTGTCTATTCCCAGAAATACAGATGTACTTAGAAGCATGCTAGCTGGGATGGGACTTTATAAAAGGGTGGAAGAAATTTAAAGGATCCAGGGCCAATTCTGTCAAAATTTCACAAGGAATGCAACCTTCAGCTCAGCTAATTGCTTGTGAAAGGAAAAGTCTCATGTGGTTAAAAATGAGAACCACATGAAATTTCACTTAATGTGGGTGTCTTCCAAGAACACTCTTTGCTCATACACTAGCCCAGCCTTCCATGTACTCCAAGTTAAACAGATCTTGCCCAGCTCAATCTTCTAAAGGAGGAAGATAAGTCAAGTGGGAAAATGTAGTCTATATTTGCCAAAACTCTACACCTTTAGATACTATTGTTTATTAAAAATGAAAGGGTTAAGGATGTCTTCTCACCTAGGAGGGCAAGATAGCAACCACTAACTTTTCAATTTTAGCTAGGAATGAAAGGCAAATATTTGGTGGGAATAGTGACAGTGGTGACATTGAGAAGAAAAAGGCCCTTCAGACTTAATTGAAAGTAAACTCCGGCAGGGACATGTCTGTGAAGGAGAGCTGGAAAAGGCATGGGCAAGTCATCTGGATAATGGTCATGGGCTGGAAATTATATCTGAAATTATATACTCCTCTCCCTGAAAGAGATCCGAATTTGAAGTATATTGAACCAAATGATAACGGCCTGCCAAACTTGAAATAAAAATTACCTGACCCGAAAAGCTGATTTCACTATTTATTTTATTTTATTGCTGATGACATATTTACAGGGGCAGAGCAGGCATAATGCACAGGCTTCAAAGGTCCTTCAGTGAGGCCTCAGAGGGTGGTTGGGGCACTGCTGTCTGCAAACCTAGAAAAGCCTGAGGCTTGTTCTGCTCTAGGATCAGGTCAGTGACTGCTGAGTCGGAGGTGACTACAGGAGTCTTAGCCAACAGCTGAGTTACAGGCAGCAAGATCCCCAGGGTCTCCCTCATACCTCACCCAGTACCTTATATTTACTAGGTCTAAGGTTGAACTTTTTAAAGTTTGTATTTGTGCTGGCACAAACACTGCTTAATAGTCACTGATTTATCCTTTGTTGTCTATTACTCCCATTAGGTAATGTTTATAAATAGCTCTTGCTTTATATTCTTCTTTTCCTACATCATCTTTGTCCATCAAAGCACCCAACACACCCATATTATTTTTATGTAATTAAGTTTTCCACTTTAATTTCAGTGACCTCCCTCAGATTGGCCATCTCCCACAGGCAAAGTGATTATAAGGCAGACAGTGCTACCTCAGCACAATATTATTTATGTGTGGTCACTAACCAAACCCCCAGATACCCACCTCAGCTCAACTCAGCATCCAAATTCAGAGCAATCATGAAATGGTCTGGAGGTAGCCATCCAAACCTATTAGTAGACAAAACTGAGGTGAATTTACTGAAAAATCTCAGCCTGAATCCATGAAATAAAGAATATTTTTAATTTTTAAAATAGTTCAGAGAGTATTATGAAACACTTCTGACTCTCTCACCTGTGCGATTTCCCAGGGTTCTTGCCACCTGTGTCAGGTGACCCATGAATTGCAACTCTTCTCTTGGTGGACAACTGGTGGATGCTGCTGGAGCACTGGTACTGTCTACATCACACAGCTGGTTTTAAGGATGTTTGAGATCATGGCAGCCCATTTCCTTCAATTCTCTTCCACTATTCCCATTCTTCCAGTGGAGGGGAATACCTAGTCTTGGATCTCATATCAGATTTGCTCACAGTAGTGCATACCCCAAAGGTAAATTCACTCTTCTTATGACTTGTTGGCTGCTGTCAAACAGAGCCTTTCTTACAGACCCTGATACCATAACTATCTAGAATCAGCATCACTTCTTGAGCTTTGCATTCTGTCTCTTGTTAACAGAGATAAGCATCCTTTTTTATTCTTCCCCCACACTCTCCAAAAGGGTGGCTGCCCTGTCATGAAATTTGTCAATATTTTTTTCCATAAACAATCTTCCCAAATAAATCTTTCCCCCAGCCTGCATGCTGATTCCCAATGGTTCTTTTTTAGCCCATTTTCCCCAGAGGAGCACATCAAACTTTATTAATGTTTTAAACCACAGTTATTTTATATTCATATAGTGTTTCCATACAGTCAGTATTGCAAAAGGTTATTCATTTAGTGTGGAGTGGCAGTGCAGGGGCAGAAAGATGTTCACAGCCTGCATCCCTATAACTGTAGTCAGTCAGACTTATGTTTCTAGGGCTTTCAGCAGCAAACTAGGTCAGCGGGGCCCTCTACATCAAAGCTTCTCCTTAGACACTGTAAATCGCATGTTTTTATACTATTCCTACTGTACACTGTGTTCTTCTGTAATTACAAATGTATGTTTCCCATCACCACAAAGACTTCACATTGCTCAAAGGAAATCTCTCTTCAAAGGCTTTAAACTGTTGAAGGACAGGCCCCCTTCTGAGAGCTACCATTGCTTCGGGTGATTCCTTCTTTAACTCATCCACAGTAGAACCACCAGTCAATTCAACTGGCCTGCATCACACCGTGTCTGAACTGGCCTCAGGGTTGCATTTCAGCTTTGGAAAACAGCACTGCAGAATTTAAAAATGCAGACTTAAAAGAAAAAAAAAAAAAAAAAAAAAAAGGAAGAGGGGAAAAAAGGAAGAAAAAGCAATGAACTGCTTTATTCATATTCATCTGGTCCTAAAACCATGAGACTTGAGACACTTAATGTTCTTCACCAGCTCAAACATATGATAAGAAAACACATGGCATTTTCATTTGCTAGTTGTATCTTGAAGAAAGTCATAATTAGGATGCATTCGCAGAAAAAAAAAACCCACAACTTAAAAAAGACAGCAAGGAATACATAGAAAGAAAATAGTTTGTAACATTCATTTCATGAAAACATGTCTATGTGTACATATAGAAATACATGTATGATGATCTATGTATGTATGAGCTAAAATAAAAGTTCTGAAATATTCCCTTCTAGGATAGCACTCAACACCACAAGTAATTCCATCGAAGCTAATGTTTTCTTTTGAACAATGACTTACTCATGACAGCAAGCACTAATAAATATTTGCAGGATTGGGTCTTAAAATTAAGGGGTACTTAATGCTAACACTTGAAACTCATACTTGAGAAGCATTCATGAATTAAGATAATTAATCATATGGTAGTAGCTACACACTGTAGTAGTTTTATAACTAATTATATATGAAAACAAGGAGTTATCTACCTCACATTCTTTAGAAAACTCAGCTTGTGGATGGCGAAGGTCACACAGGAATGTTATGATACATCAATAAGCCAGTTTTTCATGTTCTTTGTAAGCATCTTAACTCTGAATACCCTGCATCTCAGTTACCTTCCCTTTGGCCTACAACTTGACTCTCCTAAGCTAAAGTCTGTCTACTGTATACTCTCATTTTCCTCATTTTAAAAATGAAATGTCTTTTAATATACCTTACCCTATTCCAATTGTTTCTTAGATTTCACTACTGCTGCTGCTGGCATCTAGACAATCCTTAACATAATTCAAGTGATGTCAAAAGATGTTCTCCAAACATAGAGGGGTTTTCTATATTAAAATATTTGACAAATATGATTAGATGTGAATAAATATATTATTAATGTCATTACAGGGTCATTCCTGGGGATGAAGTCTGCATTCCAAAAAAACAATACACGTGGAAGGAAAAGCATCCTTGTTCTGGATAAAGAGTGTCTTCATCAGAAGTTATACAATATGACAATAGTGTTTAAATTAATGTAAAAATTCAAGGCAAGCAAATCTTCCTAATCTTTGGGGCAGATTTTGGATTTATGTGAGCTGTAGGGGTGGAAGGGTAATTTGTGAATTCTGCCTGCAAAAGCTGAAAGGATCAAACTAATGGAAAATAGCTATGTGTCACAGCTTATTAAGGTGGCATCCTTTTCTTTGTAATCTTGTAAAAAAATCCCATTGACTTGCAAGCTACCATTAACTGCTGCTTACAGTAGCAGAAGTAACTACTTGTGTATTGCCAGTTGTTTTTCTTTACAGGAAAATTATTTTTGTTTACAGGAAAACATCACTGAGTTTGCCCAGTTAGTCAAAAGGGAAGGCAAAAATACCCGCTTAAATATTTTGTTCTTCATTTCAGACAGTTTAATAATTCAACATTCTCTCCCTTTTCCTAACTTTCTTTGTTCTGATTGTGCAAATACCAAGCTTTCAGCAAGAATTACCTCTTCCATGGCATCTGCATGTGACCAAGGCTCCCAGTCTCAGTGGGAAACCATCTTTATTATTTGTATTGCAGGAGAACCCTGGAGGTTATGTCAGAAGCAAAGAGTCATAGTGCAAAGTGCTTAACAACTGCAGTAAGAATGTCCATTCTCTAAAGACTTCTGGCCTAAACCCAAAGACTGGCTGTACTTCACACATATATGCAATAACAACAAAACATTTTCTACTGATACTAAATTCCATTCAAAAGGTCCAGATACTGATTTCTATACTTTCTGTAGAGAAATATTTTGAGAATGGGACTTTTCCCTGTTCCCTTGGTTAAACTGCAATGAAATAGGAAAATACAGGGATATAGTTTCACTTTTCAGCACTTTTTAAAATCATCACAGGTATTCCAAGCCACTATGTCATATAACTATGTCATATGTATTTAAAGTCCACATTCATATACACAATACAAGTGAAACGTCTCTGTACACCTTCAGTACATTTCTGAATATGGCTTACACAATTTCAGATACAGTTCATGTAGAAGACTGTTGTGAATGTACTCCTGTTAACTCAGAACAGAGTTCAATAAGTGAAAACAGCATGGGAAGCATGAATGGAAACCTCCCTTCTACTTTCTGCTTCAATTTTACTTTTGATTCAATAAGAGCTGAATAAGCCCCTAATACAGAAACTCAGGACAATTCTTTCAGCCTTGAGACATTAGTTTTATATCTTTCTGTTTCTCTGCTTTTTACCTTCCTCTATTTCCAGATGGCATTAAATACAATTCAGGGGAATGGTCCTGATATTTTTGAGAATGTTTACTTTATTTCAAAAATGTCCATAACTGAACATGTCTAGGACCTAAAACATTGTGGTTTTGTGGGAAGAAAGATGTTTCATAGCCTATGATGTTAGGATTAAAAAGTAAAAGACTCAATTTTATAGAGTCTCCAATTATACTTCTGTTCAGCAGAATCCTTGCAAGAAGATATATGCAAACTAGAAGAGGAATTTCATCTTTAACTCATTAGTTTTCCATGGAGAAACCACATGGCTGGACATTAAAGCACAACTCTATCATTCAGTAAAGGCTGTGCTTTCATATTTTTCTGAGCTAGAGCAGACAGAAAACTATTCTATGTGTGTTCTGATTTTAATAACACAAGAAAAAGAAGTTAAAAATAATTGAAGTCAACAAGGAAAAAAAAAATTAGAGGCCCCAATCAAGTTCCAAATATTGTATTTTGGGTTTTCTGACTTTTCTCACAGGCAGTTTTTCTCTATTGTGCCATGAATACTCTCGCTATATTTTTTTCACTATAATAAAGATTAGAAAAAAACAAACCTTATAAGGGCAGAAATGGTGACAAATGATAAAATTTCTAATTACAAATTCTTTGGACATTTACTATTCTTTTTTATATCAAAATATTGTTACAAAGTCTCTTTCCTGTAAAGCCCTGTAATGACTTGTTGAGCATCTAGACAGCAAATAAGCAGTAAATGCGTGAATATAGGGAAGAGTTTCAAGTTTATCTGACCTTTGTTAAGGTGACCAGTGGAATTGATGACGTAAAAGACTGTTATTTCAAAAAATCATGGTCTACATAGTGTGAGATTTTCTCTCACCTAATATATATTCTGACATTTGAACATGACCTATTGTCCTTTTGTGTAGCAGAACTTGTTTGCTAGGGTTTTCTTTAACATTAAAAAAAATTGTTCTCCTCAAGGTGCTCTTACTCAAGATCCCATCTATGGTTGCACTTGAGTTATTCATTACTGGGTTGCAATACAGCAGTACCCTACAGCATCTCCCATATGTTTAATAGTACCTGTCTGACATGTAATTTAATGAAATTCTGTGTTAGGTGTATTAGTCATTTCAGCATGCTATCATTCTGATAATAAAGTATGGGTCTCAAGCACTGCTAAATGCACATCATCAAGGCAAATACCTCAAAAAGCATGTCAAAGTTTTCCCATGTAGGAAAATTCACTAGTAGATAAGAAACTTATTCCGAAGGTTTTTGAAATGCGTTGTTGTTTGCTTTTAAGCATACCCATAATTTTGTACTTTTTATATATTCCGTGATTCTTTAAAATAAAAGGACGTAAGAAAATTAAGTTAGTGGATAAACTAGAGAAAATACATCTTCCTAGGACTTTGGAAAAGTCTTTTTTACTAAAGGATTTTCCTAGGCTGTTTAAGTCTTTGGGCATGCTGAGGGAAGTGTAGAAGAAACATCTTCCAGCTCCTCATCAGGCAGAAGCCCTCTGGACAGAAAGCATCTGTCATCTAAGCAATGAAATGCTTCTCCCTTGAAACTCCATATTCACTCCCTGATGGGATGAGTAAACCTGGGAGACAGAGGGCAGGACGACTAAGCCTGTGTTTGTAAACTGTGAGCCATGCACAGCTTCTGCTGTCAGAAGACTCTCCTGGTGTGTTTGCTTTATTTTATTTGTTGTTCAGTTTGCATTTTAAATCAGATTTACTTCCTAAAATGCCAACAAACTCAGCCTAATGCTCATGCCAACAAAATGCATCTGTGCCAAGAACATATGAAAGGGCACTGGATCATATACTTGTACCCAGTCAACAGATGTACAGAGACTGAGCTGAGAATTTAACTTGCTGAACAGTACATTCGTGTACCAAAGTGCTGATTCATGACCCTGCCAGTGAGGCAAGGGTGAGAGAAGCCAGCAGCACACACACAGCTCCCACTGTTATCTCCACCGCTCGCCCACAGACACAAACCGAAGGCGCTGGCCTTGGCAGGTTTGTTGGAGTCACTGTTTCAATAAATGCCTTGTGTGCTGCACCAAAATACCATCCTGAATTGACAAAAAATATATTTAAATCTTCTTCTGTACTAAACTCTTGACAAATATGTAGAGATAGAATATCACAGTAGCTGTGCCCTCAGTGATTTTGCTGGGCCTTGTTAGCTTGGACCAGAGAGCCAACTCCATTGGCCAGCTAGGGTAAACAGGAGAAAACTGCATCTATCTGCATCTCCCACCAGAATACAGCCAGCCAGACGTAATGTGCACCAGTGAATAAGAAACAACTGAGACATGGAGGTTAAGGGAACTGTTAACCCTCAGCACCTTGTGATATTTACAAATCATTTAAGGATGTTGTTGACAAATGAACAATATATCAGTAACCTCCTCAAACACAAGAGTTATTTGGATGTGGTGGAAAATAACACAATGCTGAAAAAAAAGGCTTATGCTTTTCAAATTAAAGAGAAAGGTTAAAATAAAATGAAAAAAAAAAAATTGGGATGGTTTGCATGAACAGGTCTTGAAAACAGCTTTCTGACCAAACTGTTACTAGAGCTTCCTGCCTAGATATTTTCCATTCTTGTATTCCCAGGGTATTTTGCAAGTCCTCTGCTTTGAGTCAGTGAGCTTGTCCTGGCATGCCTCCCCTTGCTGGCCATGCACCTCTGGGCACTTGGAGTCAAAAAAACATATCAGGGTGAGGTTTTTTTGACATCTGCATGAAGAGCTGTACCCTGTTAAAAGGGAAACTGATGAAACTAATATCTTATAATTACATTTTGGAGCCTTCTTTAGCCTTCTGAACCAGTCAAACCCTTAGAAATGTCCATCTCCTTAGATAAAGCCGAGGTATCAGTTGTTCATTTGGAAGATTATTCTTTTCTGTGGGAACTAACTCAAATCTCTATCTTGTCTGCTGAACACAGTTACAATCCATATATCAGCCTCATAAAATGTGTTTTATTGACTTGCCTTTGTGTGAAACATGAATTATTGACACAGACCTTCATCACGTTCACAAATGCCATTTTTTGCCATTTAAAGCGCATTTGTGAATCACATTTTGTTGACTATGAAATGGGTGAGGCTGAGTATGTATGCACATCTGTATACACTTTTGTGACTCTGTTAGGGATGTCTGTCCTATTACCTGTCAGATTAAATTGCTTTTAATTCTCCAACAACTTACTTACCTTCTGTTTACTGCCAAAATAGACGTATGCTGCCCCAGTACTCCTACTCCTGCCAGTTCACAGACAATATTAAGGACACAAGATCAAGTATTTAAAAAGTTAGGAAATTCCAGCTATATTAACTCAGCCCCATCTATATCCCGTGTATTTTTTGGCACATGTGAATAACAAAGAGTAATACAGTGGGGCCATTAAACTGGACATTCCCCACCTGCAGTAGTAAAATTTACCAGACTATTTGAGGTATTTCCCATTCTAAGTAAAAGGTAAACTACCAACAGAGTCATAAAGGTAATTACACTGGAGCAGAGTGTCAATAGCTTAATGATGCCAGCTGCAAGATTTACTTTTAATGAGGAAAAAAATAGATATTTTGACTATGTGTGGTGTAGTAGATTGTGCTTCATTCATTTTACTCTAAAATGCAACAAAAGCAATTTAAAAAGAAAAGAAAACATGAAAATTGTGGTTCTGAGATTGTATGTTTTGAAAGTTTTGCATTGTTTATTACAGTTCAACCTCCACATTAGAAACAGATAACTTTTATTGATACACACAAATAAAGCACTCTGTTCAACCATGCCTGGGCACAATGCAACCTAAGGGGATACTTAAGATTGGTCCTGCATGCATTCTTCACCTATGTGTTCCTTAATTTTATTTTCCAGACCAAAGAGCTACTATCATTTTGGATCCCTTCCAGCATCTGATCATTACTATAACATTGTTTTTATTCTGGCTTCATCCAGAAGGCAAAAAATTTCCTTGCAGTAGCCAAAAGCCGTAGACCACAATTCTGCTGAGTGTAGACAATGAGCTTGGGAAGGTCGTAGCTTTAAGACATGTGTGTGCAAATCCTGAAAGGAGACAGTGGTAAATCTGCAGCAAATTGTCAAATACTGTCCAGAGCTGCAGGGATATTTTCTTTAACTATAGCTACTTTGCCTTCTTAAACTTATGTTTTGAAATTCAGATTTAAAAACCCCCTATTTCTGAAACCAATACTAAGACGTGGTTGTCCAGTTTCACCTAGAATCCTGAAAATGTCATGACATTGATATTAGTAATTAAATAATTTGCTGAAATTTTAATTTCATGGTAAAAGTGGTACTTATTAGCAAATTTTTGACACACTCTTTAAAACAGAATGCAACCCTGTAATAGAAGAAATAATATTAGGGCAAGGGAACATGGAGAACGGAAAGCAACCAAAAAGGACCCTCATGAAAATAGCAGGGAAAAAAAAGCAGTAGTAGAATAGCAATGATCACAAAAAGATTGCAAGATGATTTTTAATCTTCTTGTTCTATGGAGGAAAACTAGCTGAAGGAGCATCCTCTCTGCTGGATGGTGCAAATGTCCTATTGATGTTGAGTCCATTTATACAACCTAGGAGCTGAGTATATCCATGGATGGCAGTGCATTTAAAAGTGAATCTGAGTATCGCATCCATCAAGCTTTAAGGTCTAGCCTCTGGACATAGTCAGTTGCAGGAAAACTAAAAGTATTAACAACATATAAAAATATAGATGAGGAAACAGCTAGATTTTGTTGATGTGGTCATTTATCTGCTGTATTCTGCCTTAGCCAATAGGCCCATCATTAACCTGGTTCTCATTTTAGTTTGGGTTTGCTTTTAGCTTCAATATTTTCCTTGATTCTTCTTTCTTATTAGTTACAACTATAGAAGAGAAACCATAATATGCTAATTTCCTAAAGAAACACATAGCTCATGTAAATTAAAGTATATTGGAACAGAGGGATAATTTTGATGAAGAAAATAGGATAACTGGAGAATAAATTAGGTCTTTCTGCAAATTTTTTACCTAAAGCATTTCTATCTGTCAGAGCTAGTTTCCCCAGAATATGAACACACATGTAGAAAATATAAAAGTACTTTGCTGTGGTTGGGTATTAAAACACAGTTTACTGCTAAGTGTAGTAAGTAGCAAGAATGGTGAAGATGCTCAGAACATGGGAGCCATCTGGGGTCACACTAACCAATGTTGCCACTACAGACACTAAGTGAAAACGATGATTCAGAATCTCTTGTGAAAGCAGTTCTTAGGCCTTGCATCATCAGAGTTTTCTGCTGTTCAGTATGGCTCTGGGGCTGGGGAAGGCTGTGTTCAGACTCTGCCCAGCAAGGCTGTACCTTCAGTTCCCACAACTCTCTCAAAGCTGTATCTTCAGCTCCCACAAGTGAGCGCAAACGCACTGCAACTCCCCATCCATGTCGTCACCAGAGTCCCCTGAGCAGTCCCCACTGCTACATCACTGAAGCAAATCTGTCTCTACAAAGAGCACTTGAGGTCTCTCAACCACTCCCTGTCAGCTGGCATTCAAAGCCTGACCTCTGTGCACTGTAATCATCTTATGACTCCACCTTGGTGACCTACCTTTCACTGCCCTTCAGCATCCACACTGGTCCTACTGCATCAGCTTAATTAGACAAGTTTGTACTCATGAAACTGGCTGAGAGGAAGCAGGAAGCTCATCAGAGGTCACACAAAGTGTGTGACAAGCTGAGTTGACAGCCATGGCCTAGAGTCATGTTAGACTGCACCTCCATAGACTCAAGTTCACCTCTTCTCTAAATCACAAGGATCTCAGAATCCCATGCTGGTTACCAACATCTGGTATAGCTCAGTCATTTTCCCATATGTGGGGAACATGGCCAAGCTGCTAATGGCTGCCACTGCCAACCTCAGGCCCTTTTTTCCTCTTTCTGTCACTAGTCTTCCATCCCCCTTGTGCAATGACAAAACCCTTTTTTCTCCAAACAAGGGATGACCAACAGTGGGCTGTGGGTTTCAGGATATGCATAATCACTTTCATGTTCGATGTGACAAACCACCGCTAGGTCAGAAAAGGAGCATTCTTGTTTCTGTATTCTCCCACCTTACTCTCTGTGCCATGCTTCAAACAATGGTCAACATCTCATAAAAGTGTATTCCATATTCATGGTACAGAGGTTGTTGAGTGTGGAGCCATGTGTGGCCATACCCTTATTTTGAAACCGAGCTCCATGCTAATTGCCACTGTTGTTCTGATAATTACCCTTCTAAAGTAGAGCCAACAGGTAAACTGAGGCTATGCCTGTCCCAGAGCTCATGCAAGGCCCTCTGCTGACTGACTATCTGCTGTGTTTGCTTCTGGTGGTTCCTTGTACATGCTGACACCAGTCAGAAACAATGGTTTACCCAGCTGGGCCAAGCCCACTGGTGAAATACAAATTTTAATTCACTGATATTTTGGTCCAGATCCCTATAATGCCTCACTGCTGAGTCATTTGGGAATGACCTGTCTTTTAAAAAGAGGCATATCCCAAGATCAGTAGATGGTTTCCCGCACCAAGGATAGAACATAGGAGGGGAATTTGCAGTCTGCTGAGAAATTACTATGGCCTTTTTCAGACAACACTGAGTAGGTGGACCATACCCTCACTGTTGAAACAGAAATTAATTTGCTCTTAGCTGAAGACAATCATTACTGAGACAAACAGTACATACAAAATTTATTTTCCTCAAAGAAGAGGGCCAGTTGGCATAAAGTAAAGCAAGAAAGCCACTTCACATCTAATAGAACTCAAGGGACTGTCTGCCACATTCCAAGATTAAAAGAACAAGAAGAAATAATCCAAATGACAATTTACATGCAAACTGTCCCTCCTTCAGGGACAAATTGTGTTAGTCAGATCCCAAAGGTAGAAGCTATTTTCATAAAAGTCACTCTTGACTGTCTGAATAGATTTTTAACACCACATACGAACATTGTATGAACTGTAATAAGCTGATTAAGACTTTAACTTTTTACACATCTCCAAGTTTACCAAATCAGGTTTTTTTAATTTTTTTTTTAATTTCTCTGTTTTCTGTTTTCTTTTGAATTTCTCAATTATCTGTCTACTGTCCATTGCACTTAGTTCCTGGATCAGTAAAAACTTGCTATTGGCAATTGTCTTGACCAAGAAAAAAGTAATTTAGAATAAGTAGATTGTCTTCCCTCTTTTGTGCAAAATATAAATTTATTGATTCTGTGGACCTGTTACTGGAAGTTAAGGGGTCCACCAGAGGCAGCAGTTTGAGAACCTTCTGTGGCACACATCCTCTGGAGCAGCTGAACCTGCAGGACTAGAGACAAGTGCAGAAATGTTGCAGTGGTTTTCAAACCTTAGAAAATAATTAAAATTTCACATTTCTCTTTTAGCCTCAGTATTTCATTTCTGAAACAGAAAGACACACAAAATTGTCAGTAGAGCTAATATTTCTTAGTCACTTTTGATAATCCCTTTCAGGGAGATTGGCCATTTGAGAGTACCGTAGGTTCTAGACACTATGCTGTTCTGGCTTTTCTTTATAACAAACTCAAAATCTCTAATTCTGTTTTACTTTTTCAGCTGTCAAAGTTTTCATTTGCTTTGTCCTTTACATTTCTTTTCTGCCACAGATATCTCAGGGAGAGGTGCTTGCCATTTGCTGCACTATTCAGTGAAAGTCTCCCAAATAAAGGGATTTTTCTTCTTTCTTCTAAACATCAGTTCCAGCAAACATCAGCCTTCCCCAGAGCTGTACTGCATTACGCCTTACTCACTGATTCACCCTCTTCCACCCCCTTCTACTCAAAAACAGTTGAGCAAAGGGTATCTCTGTGTTCAGTGTCAGCCCTATGACTGCTAGCCACAGCTCCTGCCTTTGTAAAGAGGAAAACCAAAAATATAAACAACAAAACACAGATTTTTTATTTTTTTTCCAAATATTTCTCATGTACTAGCATTGGATAATTGGCTATGTGACAACACTTATCTCTGTTCTGCCACAGATAATGGCATGCCCTATTTCCCTCAGGGCTTTCCACAAAGCATCCCCCTTCCAGCTTCCACTGGACATTTGTTCCTCTAATACCCACTTCTACTTCACTTGGAAAGAATTATTTCCAACATAAATTCAGCATACTCTTTCTCTCTTTATCTCTGTCTCTCTTCAGAGAACTGATGACTGAATCATCCTCTACACTGGGGATAAAAATAATTATGGAAGGGCTAGGAAGCTCCATGAGTTTCAACTTGCAGAGTTTCTGTTGGGTTTGCCCATAAAGGGGTGGGCGAGGGAGGACAGGGTGTGGTTTTATCCCTAAGCTAAAAATACAAAAGGCAAACAGTCGTTCCAATAAGTGTAAACTACACATTGTACCCAGTGTTATTATTCTGTATTGGTTTACAACCTACCTTTCATGAGGATATGATAGTGATGACTTCACTTCTCCCATCACTAATACCGTGGGAATTGCTAACCATTATACTGATGGCAAAGATAATTTGGGTCCAAGCAGAAAAGAGAAATTACTTATCCAGCCAAAAAGAATGGAGTTCAGGACAAGATTAAAGTCTAGAATTGGAATCAAAATTTGTGGTCAGGAAGAATCTGGACACAGCCATGACCAAAAGGCAAAGAAGCAGACAGCATAGCCCAGCAGGTGCCAACCAGCCTGCTGGCTTAGGCTGGGCTGCAGACTTGGCAAGAACTTCAAGGGCTCAGGAGTAAAAGGAAGACAAAAGTCCAGACCAGGGGTGGGGGCTGTCAAAAGGTGCCTGAGAATCTCTCTGAGTGGGAGAGGAAGCTAAGGTGGAGAGATTGTCTCAGGGTGGAGGCTGCAACTGTGGGAGATGTGGCCATCCAGGGAATGTAGCATTCTGTAGTTTCTGGGAATTATGAAGGGTATTTTGAACTGGGACAATTAGTCCTTGGGAATGCATGTTTCCATTGCTTGGTTTTTTGAGATAGGGAAAAGAAATACATACCTCAATTCATTTTTAACACTGTCGTGTATGTCTTTGATGGCTAGAACAACCTGATAACACAGGAAACAGAAAATATTAGATTGGGTTGATCAAAAATTTAAAAAAAATCCACAAGCTCACAAGTATATTTTTAGAACTCTGCTATATTGCATAATTTGTTAGAGATCACCAATATCAAGTTTCAGTCCTGTGCTTCCCCCTGCACATAGTTTTTCTGAAATATGATATTATATGGATTTTAAAAAGAAGCAGGGAAGATAAAGATCATGTTATTTTATATAATTCTTTTAGGTTCTTTCTTTAAGAAATTTTACAATTAAATTGAACAAATACTCCTATTGTGAGAGACCTAACCAATTTTTAAAAGTATTAATTTATGCTTCTTCAATTAGTTCAGACTGCTGTCATCAAGATGATCTTTCCTACCTGGTCCTCTGACTATGTCATCTCCCTTTTTATAGTCTCTGAGTCACTTAACTCAATCTCTTATTAGTTTCATCTCACATTTATTTCTTCTTGTGATTGTTTTTAGGGTTATAAGCCACATAGTCTCTGCTTATGCTCTGTACTAATTCCTTTTCACACTTACTCATTACAAGCTTGCCTGCTCTTCTGATGGCTCCAGCTTTTATCTACAAATTCCCTTCTATTCTCATAAGTACTTCCATCATTTCTTCCACTCAACACCTAGGCTGAAAGAACTTTCACAACATAACTTTGCCAACCTTCTCCCTTTTTCTTGTTTAAATTGCTACAGAATTTCAATTCTACATAATCACATGGAAATAGTAATATTATCACAATTAAAAAACTATTAGTCTTTTGTCACTAGGATGCATCAAACAGCGACCACCTAATTATGTGCAGCACAAACCTGTGAGTTGTCCTACCTCTTTCTATCTTACAGAGCAGCCATATTCGAGTCCTGTGTACCAACTGCAACATGTTCAGTGCAAATACAAATGACTGATTTTTTTCCAGGATGCTTTTAGATTAATACAGGACAAACAACAGTAGTAGTACATTATATATGGATATTTCATGCAAACTGGTAATTTTAAACCTAACAATAATTTGTTGTCAATGATGCTGCAGGCAAAATCAGTACAAAAATCAGAACCCTGCCCTATAATGTCCTTTGTTTTTTAAAAGTCTGTTGTTTTAAATAACAAATGCAAGTTAAAAATTAAAACATGAATTGATTTAAAATAGTTCTGTTTATAATCATCTACCCATGCAGAGCTATTAAGTAGGTCAAGTGTGTCCTTTTTACATAGATTTTGAAAGCCACATGCTGTTAGAGGACAAAACAAATGAGTAAGATGCAACTTTCAAGTCCTTTATAGCACTATGTGAAAATGTAAGCCATCTGCAAAAGAAGATGAAAAAGATCACAAAGTAAATAAGAAATCAATTCAACAAAAATTTTTGAGAAGGAACTTTAGAGAGAATTGGCAGACTGATATATTAACAAAAAAGGAAAAAAAAAAGGAAAGAAAATATGGTGATGTGGTTGGCTATAAAGGCTTCTGGAGGTAGAATGGCAAATTGTACAATATTTCCAATACCTCAATTCTGACATGTTGTGTGCACAGGCAAATAGCTGGGACACTCATATGAGGAAGATCGTGAAAAATTAATGGTTGTTCTTCATATATTTTTAAGTACATTCTTTAGCAGGACTTCTAAAGCTCTAAAAAAATATTTTACTAAAAATATGAACAAAATCCAGGCTTCATGGAAGTCAGTGCTTTTAAGTTCAAATAATAGTTCTAATTCTTATCAAATTGGACAGCTGTCTATTAATGTTGGGAATTGGGGTGTATTTCTGTTTCCTGAATGTTGTGCACAGAGCACTTTTGAAACAGAAGATGTAATTTGAGTGCTAATTCAAGCATATATCCTACCTTTATATTTAGAATCATGGAAAAGATTCTTGCACGTATTGTGCCAGTATTTTTGCAAATTGTTAAAAGACAAAATGTATGTAGGATAGATTGGCTGATTGTTGCAGTTTGGGGAAAGTGCTTTATAAAATGTGGTTTTTTCCAAATAAAACATATTCAGGCTTTAGCTATAGAAAAAATAATAAATACGATAGATAGCACCTGTTTTTAGCTTGAGCTTCCATTTGTTGCAGAACTGTTTTCATAAGAAGATATATAGCTTTAATTCCTTTTTTCTTTTCTGCTGTTGCAAATGGATAGAATAAGAATTTTATTTCATTTTATTTTATTTTATACTTTATTGAAGCAGTCTTTCTTGATGAGCTTCTTAAGCTGCTCTTCGAAAAAGAATCAATTGAAAAAGTAACTTCATCTTTGGAAAAATAGGGAAATAGTTTGTATCACCATAGTCATAACCATAAAAAGGGTCAGAATACCAGTCTTGTGACTGAGCCTTCCTAAAATAAAATAATATTAAATTTAAAGATAAATACTGGAGGAAGAAAAATGTAGCAATAATCTGATATCACTAAAAATAATTATGCACTCTTTGTTTCTTTTTTATTAAGCTTTTGCCTACATATGCAATAAGAAACTTTATTATTTTCACTGAACAGAATAAAGCAAAAAGGGTTAATCTAAAATCTTGGACTGAGGTCTGAACTGACCAGTCTAGGCTAAAGTTTTAATCAGAAATGCAAGGCTCTGCTGCAGATCCCGCCAAAGAAAGGATTTCCCATGAAAGAACCAGACATAATAAAAGAAAATTACTTCAAATTACCCTGATCTTCACTCTGACTCATTCTGGGATGCTTTCTAACAAGCCAGGACAAATCTGAAAGAAAACCCAAATAAATATTTGTTGTCAGATTTAATATCTAGTAGATATTATTTCTAAAGAAACCAAGTTATTTAAACCTGAAGAAGACAGGTTTAAGACAAGAAGATTCAAAAATAAAGGTGTAAAATAAAATTAAGCAAGAACAAATTAATAAGGAGAATTATAGGGTTAAAATATAAAACAAGGAGAATTATAGGGTCCATTTAAAACTGGACCATCCAAATACCTTGGTGATTGCTAAGAATGGTAACCACATTTGCTAAGAAAGAATTTATCTTCTCAAATTAAATAATGTATCTTAAAAAGTGGTGTTTTCCTGTCTGATGAACACTAAAGCTTTTGAGCTAAAAGTTGCCCTTTAGACTTGCAGACAAGTGTTTTTAAATAAGTTATTAATAGCAGTATGTACTACTAAAATATCTCGCTGAATATGTGTTAACTTTACTAAGAGAATCAAAATTAAACTTTTTCAAAAGCCGAAGTTAAACAGGGAGGCCATCAAATATGAAAATCTAACCTTGTGGACGCAAGCTAGTGCTCCTTTGATGTAAATATTCTGCTTTTATACTGAATTAATTTATGATACTAAAAGGAAATACCGAGTTCTTTGTTTTGCTTAGCTTTTTTGATATATTTTACAAAGAGACTTTCAGGAAATCTCTTTTGTTTTATCGCTGAGATAAAACACGGAAACTAGATGATCGAGTTAAACAACTTATTTTTTGACACAAGCATGAAAAATTTCGTGAAACATCCCAAAACACTTGGCTTTTTCCTTTAAATAGTTCAACAGCAAATATCACTGAATTTTAGCTCTAATGAAATTAGCTAAGCAGCTGAGACTAGCATAGTACCCAGTCATTAGATTCTCTTTCTACCTGAGACAGCGAGAGAAACATGGGAACACATCTTGGGGAAAAAAAATTGATTTGGGAATGAGGCACAGAACGCAGCCGAAAGATGCTGTTAAGATCTCCACTTATAATTCTCAACCTTTCACAGAGCCTTCAAGGGAAGCCTACTATATGCACAGTTTAATTGTCTAAGGAATGAGCTGGGCTACTGGGCCAGTACAGACTTACTATAATAAACAGCGTTTAAAGAGGTCAGCTTGCCCAGTGATGTCTTGAGAGGAAATACTGACTCTGCATTTTTAAGAAACCATTCATTTGTAGGAAAGCTGGATTAAACCAGCCAGGCATTGTATGTCCTCTGCCTCTGGGAAGAATGGCAATAGATTTTTAATAAATGCATAATATTTACTAAGCTGTATGAATATTCAGAAGCTAAGGTGTTTAAATTCTGATTATCTTTTTAACTGCTTACCAGCCCTGGAATTTTAGGATTTGTCAGCATTCCTCATTCCCTGGATTGGTAAAGAGGGCACTCCATTTAATCTAAAGAAAATCTTTCAACCAGTTTGCCCTGAAATATGGAGAGCAGGCTGAAATCTGCACTGAGATGGCAGCAGCAGTGCTGTAGGAAGAGACCCTACCTGTTATAGTGTGTGGTTCTCTCAAGGGCAAATAAATGCAGTTGTATCTTTCTCCCATGTTCCTGATAGAGCCAATTTTTTATTCCTTGGCTTTGTGGTCCCTCTAAGCCTTTTTTTTTTTTTTCTTTTGTCTATATTTTTCAAATTATTCTTTTGGCCTTAAGACAGCAGGTTGAAATACATTTCCCAATGGTGTTCAGGAGTCCCAGCATGTCCAGAGAAAGCAAGCAAACTGGGTCTTGAGCTGGACTCCTGAGAGCAGACAGGTTGGATGAAACCTGTGAGGATGGAAAGTGTGCAGCATCCATAGCAGCCATGGACTACAGGCTGGGAGAGCAGGGCTCTGAGCCTCTGCAGTGCCAGCTGCTCATGCCTCAGGTGCGGGGTGACTCGGGAGTGCTGCCTGCCTGGTGCTTGGGCTTGGATGGCCAGGCACTGCAGGGCATGGCACAGCACCAGTCATAAAGGCACTAGGGGAGTAACTGATGAAAAGGAGGCAGTTAGACTCTTTAGGCTCTTGTAGGATTAAGGAACAGCTGGCAAAGAAATTAGAGGTTCTGCCTTTTGGAGGTAGGCATGACAGCAAGGGGTCAAAATGATTTGGTGGTTCTAGCCCTTGGGGCCTGTCTAAAGTTGCTGTTCTTTTAATTATGCAGTTTTTTACAGGTATACAGAAGATGAGAGAGTTTGGCATTTTCTTGCCTGCCCTGCCAGCATTTATTCTTTGACAAGACCAGCCTTGTGTAAACAGTCTGAACCCAATGGTATTTGCTTAACATTTTAATTGGGAAATATTTTAAAGGGAGGGAGCTTGAGGTATCCTTTGTTTTCTGCTTGGTGGTTTCCCATGCTTCTCATGAAATGGAACAGACTTGGCTCTTTTGTCTATTCTCTGTTTTCTTCTTGTGCTAGCACATTAATAAAACATCATAAGGCACTTGGCTATTTGTAACAGTCCAACTTATAGCCATCTTTGTGGTAAGGGCAGGCCTGCTGCCTCTTGCTCTAATCATGCTGTAACTGTGAAAGGCATTACCAAAGCAGACAGCTGTATTACCTACAAATCTGTCATTTTCTTAACAGGAAGGAAAAATTGTGTACACTTATCTTTCATTTTTGGGAAAATGGTGAGAAACTTGTCCTGTTACAACAAAATTGAGCACAGTTCCAGTTTGGTTTTTGTTTGGTTGTTTTTTTTAATACATAATTTTCATCTTATGCTGGGTGTTCAAGCACTTGCAAGGGGCATCTTCAGGTGGAATTGTTATTTTGTGGATTGCTGTTGCTAAAGCATGCTGCTTGTTGACAGCACTGTTTCAGCAGGGCACTTGGCCTCTGCCTGTCCAGGAGGTGCTTGACAACTTCAGAGCAAGGATCCCAACTTCCCAACAAGCCATGAGCATCTCCACTTCTGCTGGCTGGGAGAAGCTCCTTCCAGCAGAGCTTGTTTGAGCTGTTGGACAGAGCCAGCAGAGGCTGGGCTGGAACCTGAGCTCTGAGAGTACAGTGTCCCCAGCACCAGTAGTGAGACAGTCCAGGGCTGAGTGTGCAGCCAGCTGGCAGGAACAAAGCCTCTCTGCTGCAAGGGCAGTTCCCCCTGTGCCGAGCAGGTGTTTGGTAGAAGGCTCTGTTGGGATTTCCTAAGAGCTCAGGCCATGCATGCTTGGAGTGAGATCCATCAGGATTGTTGCTTGGGTCTGCAGAAGGGGAGTTGTTTTCACTTTCTCACGCTCAGGGGGCTGCACAATCTGCAGTCAAATTCTGCTTCATCCCTGGACAAGTCAATCTGGTGTGTGAGACTAGCAAAGACACTGCTAATCATACAATTACAAATTATTATTTGTTTTATTTTAAGCAGAACAATTATATTCTATGGATATCTTTATTGCCTCTGATAAGAAAGATTATGTTTTCATGTACAGTTTGTTGCAAATGTTTTATGATATGTAGGGTTCTACAAAGCACTCAGAAATAAAATCTGAGGGGAATAAAAGTCCTCAGCAGATGTAAATCAATGTAGTTGCACCATAACTAGCTGGGAATCTATCCCTCTATATCTTTATATCTCAATCTCTCAGAATCTTTATAGCTCACTGGACCTGCATAAAGGGAAAGCAGTGAAATAAATATGTATCTTTGACTTCCAAAAGAAAACTAGTAATTGTCAGATTAAAAAATTCTGTACAAGTTAAGAATTGAACTGAAGCTAGATAAGCATTTTAAAGCAAAAGCTGAGGAATTACTGACATTTATTTCTTGTTACTGAAAAAATGTTCTGCTATTGCTTTACTGCAGGAACTTCTGTTTTACAGCTTGTATAAGAACTGCCTGGAACATTTTTCAAGTTCAGAAAGAGTTTTTCTAAACTCCTTGTGTTTTGATTTTTTGGGGGGTGAATGTAGAACTAGTTCATTAACGGTTCTGCTGCTCTTTGAAGGGTATTGGAAGTGTATTTTATTCATTAGCAAGTATGTTAAAGAGTTGAGGTCTTGCTAGAAACCTATGATGCACCTTACATGAGAATTTTTTATGACATAATCTTATTAATTTACATCCAAAGCTCTTTGTCCCAGTAAACTTTACAATTCCAAATCTTGATCCTCCAGTGTCTAGTATTTTGAATCCTATGTTTAAATTTTAGCTAAGTATATGTAAAAATGGTGTACAAGTTACTCATGCTAGTGTAAAAAAAAGGACTGTACTTTACATCATCATGTATTTGACTTCTACAAATGCTAATGAATGGTTATGAAGAAGATGTGAAGCAACAAATAATCAGAACTCTTACTTCGGATAGTCAGCTTTCTCCAGCATGATGCAACACTAAGTTTTGAAATTTCTCATGTAGGCAAAGGAAAACCAACTTCATAACTCAGCAACAGAAACTACATAAAGGACCTTTCAAAAGTCAAGGGCTTTACCTCAGCAGGTACTTAAATGTCTGTTTAAAGCTAAATATATTCTTGAAGGCATCATATTAAGAAAATAATGAGACACAATTATTAAAATAGAAATCTCTCTTTCTATTTTAAATAATTTTGTCTCCTCATTTCAATGATGCACTTGAAAAGAAGTGAACTTTTGAGAGCTGTCTACTGGAAACGTAGATGGAAACTCCCAAAATTATTTTTCTCACATGTTTAAATAGTAATTGCCTTTCCATTTATTATCCAAATGTTTCACTCTGCTATAGATTATATACACAAAATATATGCATGTTCTTCATGGATGGTCTTCTCTATTTTATTGTGCGAGTTTGGCATTCCATAGACATGCTTTTTTAACTAAGCTCTTCAGTTCTTCCCTTATTTGCTGATAAAAAAACGAAGGTCATATTAAACTGACTCTCACATATCACTTTCTGGGAAAGGTAGTTTGAGCAAAGCATAAGTTTATCTTCAGAGTGGAAAGATCCTCCCCACAGAGCACTCAATTGTGGTATCCCATGTGCTTTGACATGTAAATGGAACACCACAGGCATTAAATAATTGGGTCAAATATCTACAAGATCTTTATTCTGCTGTCAAACACAATTTAGATCAGATAATTTCCAAAGTTAAAAGAACTTGCTCCTGCTACCATTAAAGTCAAGAAAAAAATTCCCCATTGGTAGCAGCCTGGGCAGACTGAAACCTGAAGACATTATTTCATATTCCATTATTTGGTCTGCTCTCACACTTTTTTCACTGAATAAAATTTTATTTCCATAATATTTTTAAATTCCCTGATCAATTTTTGAATTTGCTACTATCTGAGTTCTTTAATCTCCTACTTTTCTTTGGTGGCACATTTTGTTGCAGATCCTACATACTCCCAACACAATCAATTGATCCTTTTAGTCCTATGGCGTATTGTTGGAAATTAGCAGGGCCTTTGGAGAAATCAAAGGCAAGATCACAGTGTCCTACATGCTCATAAAGATCATTGCCCTGCAAACACATGATGATAATGACTTTGTGCATAGAACAATTTCATAGAGTTCAGAGCTTTGATGCTACAATTTACTTCATGTACTTGGAGCCTCTTTGAATATATTGGGTTTCCTCACAAGTCCATGAATAATAAGGATTGGGGCATAAGATGACTTCTTAAGGAGTAATAAATCAGTGGCATTAAGCATGAGAAGTTTGCTCTGTGTAAAGCTGCTTTGAAGTGTAAATGTTAGGGCATCATTTTGTTACTAGCTTGTTTTGTTCTCTCAGGCTCAGCTGGTGAGATAACACTGAGTTTTAGTAGGAAGACTGAAAGTGGAGAAAAAAAACAGCAGATATTTCAACAAGCTGAAAGTGATTTTCATGTCATTATGAATACTGACAATTATGTAGTTGGTATTTTTCCATTTTTTTTAAACAAACATGTCAAAACTAGAAAATTCAAAGAACTTCTGAAACATATTAACCTAAGCAATCAGAAGGTGTGTTCTAACAGTGTGGCAGGAACATTGCTTTTCAAGAAGTCTGAGGTATATATCAGATATATCTCAGAATAATTGGCAGATGCTTTTTATTTACTTAATACTTCTATTTATTATATATTAGGGATTCACAGAAAGATCTCTTTTGGAAAAAAATTCAGATTCAGAAGAAAACTCTTACATGGGTAAAATTTAATACCATATATAGCCAGGATTATGCTATTTTCTCACTATTTTATTAATATTTTTTGCTATGACTGATTAATAGAATAAGTTTCAATAGGCTGAATTAAATATGTGATATTATGATATGATTTTATATAATTTCAGAAGCCAATTAGAAAAACTGCACAAATAATTTCTTATCAGAAATATTATTATAAGCTACTTTTATTTTAAAACTCTTATTTTAATAATTTTCTAACTCTCATCAATAATTTGATTTCTTCAGAAGAATTACTTGAATAGAAAAATGGTAAGGTGAAAATTGTCCCAAAATTATATCAGAAGCAACTCTCCTTGTGATTAACTAAGTTGAAGAATCAGCTCTGAATTTTACACTATGTCCATGAAATGTGCCCCAACATTATTTCCCTATAAAATTCAACTATATTTTAGCTTCTAATTTTTACAGCAATAACAGCACTGCTGAGTACTTGTGCAGATTTTATATTCTGTTGAGGAAAAGTGTCAATTTTGTGTAAACTAAATTATGCATGTTAAGTTTTGGAACCATTTATTTTTTCTTTGAATGATACAATGCTCACATTAAATATAGATTGACCCTGGGAGGAAGTAGTATGAGCCAGTGATTTTTCTGTGTTGTGGGAACTAGAAGACCTGGGTCTGTTTCCAATTCTGCCACTTAATCGTCATATCACCTTGAGCAAAGTCCTTCTAATAAGTCAAATTTAAGTGCTTCAAGTTATACATCCAGCTTCATATTCAAGAACATAAGTATGCAGATATTTATGAATGAGGCAGCTAAATCATGCAGAGAGACAGGCTATTTATTTTTTATTTCTTAATAAGAATTTTGGTAGACAATGTTAGGCTTATCAAATTTTAAAAGTTGGAACTGAAATTTTTTATGCCATCTGCAAAGGGAATAACTTAAGTTCTTACAAATGGTAAGGGGGTGTAGCAAAACGGGGCAATGAAAGGTGTTCATTATATGTTTTCAAATCTTCAGAGAACAGTTATGACATATAGGAAAAATTCACTTTTATGATTACTACATATTAACAGTGTAATGATGTGCTCTTTGTGAAGCATTTCTTACCAGAGTAGGATGAAGCAGTTCCCAGTAAACTAGAAACATGAAGTTATCAGGAGAGAAGATCCTTCTTGAGACTGCTTTGGAAGATGGCTCAGAAAAAAGAGAGCATAAGGCTGCAGCCATTGTGGGTAGGGACTGGAGGAAAGCAAACATCAGGAGTAGTATTGGGACAGAAGAAAGTCTCAGTAAAAGATCTACATATATTTAATGCCTATAAAAGCATTTACCCCCAAGTTAAATACTCTCACAAGCACAATAAGTTCTCTTTTTTCTCTTTTCTGTTACAACTAAGTAATGGGCACAACCACTTTATTAAACCAGACCTTGCAAAAGAGAAATTTCTGGACTGAATGGAAAAATCCAAATCCCTCGTGACAGAGGAAAGGGGAATCTGTGGAAGTATCTCCCAGCAGCCAGGGCAACCTGGTGTTCTCCTGCCTCTAACCCAAAACTACGTTGTGTATCACAGAGAGGATACAGCCCTGAAGCATCTCCATACAGAGGAGCATGGAGTTACAGATTGCAGGCAACTGTTGGAATATGGTTCTAATTTGAAAAATCCCTTTCATTTGACTAGACTGCACCAGGATAACAAAGACATGTGGTTATGCTACTATATCAGGATGAGAACAGATTGAACCTGTTAAACATATGATTGGTCCTTCTGTGAACAGAAAGTGTTGTTCTCCCAACCCCCAGTTTGATTTCTACACTCGCTATGTCCTGTTCTGCCTTAAACACATGTCAGCCCATGCTTGAGTGCTCATTTCAACACTGGTATTGTGTGAGCAGCTGTGCTCACATCTGTTGACAATGAAGGGATTTGAGTTGTCGAGGTGCCATACTCCTTTGCTTTTGGTCTGCCTGTAATGAGGACCGCAGCCAAGACGAATTCTCTTCTAGATCACTTTGTTTGGGAACTAAACACTGCAGCACTTATGTTACTGCTGTGCTATGCCATTTGTCTGTGCCTCTATGATTACTTGCTTCCACTCCCATGAGGACATAGCCCTGAATTTAAAATCCTATACTGAATGCACTGTGGTCTTCTATCATAAATCTTGCAAGTCCTGGTACCAACAAGAGCAGAACTCTACTTTCCATGATACCTGGTTAGCTGGTGTGTACCCAGCTTTCCTCTCCCTTTTTGTTTACTTTAAATTGCCTGTTCTCTTACATTTGTTTCCTTCAGCTGTCAGTGCCCTGAAGGCCAGACAAGTAGTCCAGGTGTGGATACAAATCCAGAAGGGCTCCTGTTTGCAATCAGCAGAAGAGAAATTCATTATTTCAGGGCTAGTAGTATTTAAATCATCAAAGTTATGGATTTCACACTTTATAGAGTATCTGTTCAGCCCCTGTTGTATTCTTCTGCAGTCAAGGAGTCTAATCAATCCTAGTTGTGGGAAGCTGTTCCTCCATCTGAATCAAACTATGTTCATGAGTTGTGTCAAATGCAGGCAAAACAGTAAAGGGATTTGAAATTTAGCCATCTTAAAACAAAAACATTGTTTTGGTGTATCTAAATTTATATGTCTTTCACAAAGTAAGATAAAGATTGGGTTTACACACCATCTTCTTCAACTGAACTTCCAATCTGTTAAATTTCCAATCTGTTAAACCACATTCATCTTCAGAATGGATATCAAGGGCATGGTACAAGGATAAAATGTGTTGACAGTTCAAAATTTCACTTTCTTGCATGACAATATATGACACATTTAATCCAACTCTATAAAACTTTAAAGTGGGCATCTGTGTGAACGTACAGCTCACTATCAAGTATAATAAATTGAATTTCTTAAGAAAAATTAAAATTCCATCCAAAGCAAAATGCAAATAGTCAGATCTACCTTTATTTTGTGGACTTAGAATGGACCTTGTATTCATTCCCCTCTCTCACTTCTCCTTCACCATAAACACAAACACACAACTGTTTTCTACCCTGGATATCATTCAAGAATATAAGAATAGGAATAATAACTTATATTCTCCTTGTAACAGAGTTAAACTGAATAATTTATAAATTGCTTATTATGCTGCTTTATTCATAAGTGGGTGTGGTGTGACTTACAAAAGGAGATGTTCAACCAATGCTAAGTCAAGGTGAATCACAGTTTTGATTTCGAAAGTGATGGGATTGTAGTCATTTGTGTCTTCTGATGCAATTCATTTCCTAGTTTGGGACACACCATACTGTAAGTGTCAGGAAGCTGAGCTGGATAATATGTTTGCCAAGGAGCAAGACCTGTTTTCCTAAGCAGGTTGGTCACTTACATTTAAACCAATTTGTGGGTATTAATAAATAATTATTTTTATACATATTTATCTATTCCTCTTAAGACTCTTACCTCTTATGTCTGTGCATACTGTCTAAATCAAAGCCACAATCTGATAACAACCCCAAGTTCAATGTACTTTAAATGTTGTTCTGTAGTGGGCTTGACTTCTTTCTTCCAGAAATGGGATCCTCCCGTATGGCCTGGTTCTCACAGACAGTAAAACTAATTAATGAAATATTATCTGGCAGGCGCATTGTTTTATCATTGTTTTATCATTGTTTTATCGTTGTTTTATCATTTTAAAGAGACATGCTGCACCATTTTAAGGTGATGGGGCCTGGGACCATCTCCATGGTCTGTGTCAGCAGAGCACATATTGTCATGGGGTCTGAGTTTTCCCAGGTATCATAACTCAAAAGAACAAGTGGTGATAAAATGGCAGCACTGAAAAATCCCAACTGACAGAGATCAGAGCTGAAATTAACTCCAAAGCTGAGTGACAAAGAAAAGCCTGGAGTTGCAATGTATAAATGAATAGGAGAGAATCAAGTTCTTAATTTGTAATGCATGAACAATGAAAATTTGATTAAATGAAAGACCTTGCTACTAGGTTTCAGCTTTAAAATAATTGCACCAGAGGGTTAGGACACACAGGGTAGCTCATAATTAGTATATTAGAAAAATAATGCAAATAAATAAACAACTTTTTCAAAGGCAAAAATCCCAGTGTTACATAACTGAGGCTAAGGAATGACTGCTGGCTGGAAAGGTCTTTGAAAAATTCCATATTCATTATCCTTGAGGCAAAGAGAATTAAAATAAAGCAGAAAGTAAAGCCTCAAGAAGACTTCAGTGCAGACAGCACAGACTCAATTTCCATCTAAAGTAATGGTGTGAGCGATCTCACACCATTACTCCCAGCTCCAATAAGTTCATCGTGCCCACATTACTGCCTAAAAGCTGCACACACAAAAGGAGAAACTAAAGTTTCTGTCTGTACTCCATCTCATTTAGATAATGGAGTTCAGTATGATGGGAATTTTTATGTCATGGATGAGCACTCTAAGTGATAGAGAAATGAAAGTCGTCAGCAGCCAAAGGCATATGTTGGACTGACACAGCATTACCAGAGATACTTACAGAAAGTAACATCCTACTTCTAGGACATATAGGTCATGTAGGTATAGGCTGACAGGAAAAACAAAACATTATTTCATTTGTGTGTTTGCTGCTCTAAGTCATCTACAGAGGCTAGAGGAACACCTATTTAAGGAAGATTTAAAGGGAAAAGAAAACCCAGACTATCAACACACTGTCTCATGTAAGTTTTAGCTGGTTCTTCTCTGCTTAAACCAAATCACAACCTATATAAACAGAGCAAGGTATATAAACATCCTATATGTAGTACATTCAGTTGAATAAACAGTTTGCATAATAATGTAAACGGCTTAGGTGTTTTAATGTGCTGGTGCTATAGCAGCTTCTTAGATACAGATTTCAGAACTCAAAAGGAAATGTGCATATTCAAGTTTTTCAATCAAAAATAAATATACTCAGGAACTGCAACTATTTTCTCCCTTGATCTTGCAAATTCTTTTCTCAGTGCCATCAGTCAATTCCATAAAGTTATGCTTGATTGCTAAAAGCTTTTACCTTTTTTTTTTCATCAAGAGATGTCTGTAAATTGTGGTAGTGTGGGTTTCTCCCCCAAATTTCACACACACACCCCTCAATTCATGATCTGATGAATGAATACTTAAGGTTTATGATAGAGACAACATCACTGCCTGCTTTCTAGGAAAGTTAAAATAAAGAAAAATATCTCATGCAATATTTGCAGTTTGCCTAAAAAGGAGGAAGAAATTTGATAGAAAATGGAATCTGATAATTGATTTTATTGCGTTGCATATCAGCTGAGGCTGTGTTAACAAAATTTTATCACTGACTGCCTTTAAACTCTGATGTTTAAATGTTGCTCTATGGCTGGCTACATTAAATGCATTCCCTTCTTTATGCACAATAAGAAGGGACTCCTAGAAGAGGCCTTCCCAAGTCTGTCATCAGCTAAATTAGGAAATTAAAATTGATTCCTAGGAGTCATGTTACAAAAGTTATGGGTTCTTTTAAGAAATTCAGCATTCAAAATACAGCTGAGCCCATAAGCATAGACAACAGGATATTTTAAAAAAGCCCAGAGCAGGGGTAAGGCATGATGCTGCAGCATTTATTTCTCTCTTAATTACAGGTGTTGATGTCTGTGCCATCTGGCCTGTCTCATGACAAAATCTCACAAGCCAAAGAGTGCAGAAATAAATAGACAATTAGTTAAAATGCATTGACTGCATGCCCTGCTGAGTAAGCAATTGCTGTCAACTAAAGCTGAGTTTCCTCAGCACAGGTCTTGGTTTCTCCAATTGCTCTATTAACATGAGGGACTAGAATTTCCATTCTGTTGAAGAGGGAACCAAATGGGACATTTAAGAGGGCATCATCAAGAAAAGTTCAAGCCCAGACTAACAGAAAGATTGTCACTCTTTCTAGTGCTCAGATAAGTTTTACAATTGGTTTAGGCAGTTGATGTATAGTTCATTTATTTTCAGCTCAGATACCCATACACTGCAGTACATCTGTGGTTTTATCACTGCTTTGTACCTCATACTGGGGTAAAAAACTAGTGTGGTAAATGTTGTGTTCTAGATTCACACTGCCAAGTTTTAGGGTCCAAACTGTGATGCCTCTGTTGAAAATTTAGTTCCTTTATCTCTCCTCAGAGCAGATGAAGGTGGCCAGGTGCCTTGAGAGGGGGATTCAGCTCAAATATAAGGCAGATTGCCTCTAGAAGTAACTGCCTGTGAACACTGACCACCAAATCCCAGCTGGATGCCAAAAGCTTGTAGGGTGGATTCAGGCAACATGCTTGCACAGCTAATGCTTTCTGCACCCACAGATAGTGCACTGAAACATAGGAAGGAAAAGAGGCTCATGAATCATAGAATCACTGAAGCTGGAAAAGAACTCTAAGATTATCGAGTCCAACCATTAACCCAGCACCCCATGTTTACCACTAAGCCATAGTCCCAAGAGCCACATCCACATGCCTTTTGAACACTTCCAGGGATGGTGATTCCACCATTTCCCTGTACAGCCTGTTCCAATGCCTGACACCCTCCACTTTCAGTAAAGAAATCTTCCCTAATATCTAATCCAAACCTCCCCTGAAACAACAACAGAGGCCATTTCTTCTGGTCCTACAGGTAGAATTGGTGGGCATCTGTTTATGAAATATGTTCTGACAAAAGTCCCATCTGTATCTCTATTACACCAATGAGCAAAGCTGCCTCATCTGGAAGTTAGTATAACCAGAATAATTTAGATGTGATTCCTATCCACTCCAAGCTGTATGCTGAAACAACAGAAAAGCAGGGATTTTTTTAGAAATCTGTTCTGACTGCTAAGTAAAAGGGTAATGCTGGTAATGCTGGTGCCTGAGGTGAGACTGACAGTACTCAGGTCCCTCCTATGAGCTCCAGTTTCCGGTTTCATCAGGACTTTGTTGGTTAATGTTTTCCCTTGCTGTGATAAAGGACATCATCTGTTTTCAGATATATTCATGAAACTTCCATTGACATCATTGGGAGTTGTACATGAATAGCTGACACCAGGATTTGGGCCTTAAAAGTTATGGTGCCCCGAGGAGTTGTTTTTATGTATTTTGCTTGATTTCATCTGTGAATATCCTGGGATACAGCTGTTCAACCAAACAACATACTCTAGGAACTCACACTGTTCATGAAACACTATCTAGTACAAATAAAGGTGTCCTCAGGGCATGAAGTAAATATATGGAATTTATGTAATATTCATGCATTTGCTTTACATTACTAATGTTTTTCTTGTGTATTCAGTGAATTACTCCATCATGGAATTTATTCATGAAAATATTACAGCAGAAATAAAGCATGGAATGAGGAGGGAGGAAAATATCAGGAAATAGATAAGGCTATTGATAAACCTTACAATAAAGATTTCTAAAAATCATCTCAAGAGTTCAGAAAAACTTCTACATATCTCTTTACATTTTGACTGAGGAAAGATTGATTAAATTTACAATATGCCAGAGAATATCATGAACATGATATCGTTTTCCTTCCAAGTGGAACAATCTGTTTTATGGTAAATGATTGCAAAAAAAATGCATTCGATAGCTATTTAGTCCTGATAATAGATTAAAAGCTGTATCATGTAACCAAAGCACTATCACTCCAGAGTAGAGCTGTATGGCAGTGGCAGTCACAGATTAGAAATATGACACTTATATGGCTTTTTGGGGTCATTGCTCCCTCAGCTGCTGCAGAGCTGGGAGCCATCAAGCCATTTTCTTCCTTTCTTCTCTGGGATCATTAGGAATGTTAAGTCCCACTCAGTCTTGCATTTACTTAAGAAGAAAGACTTCTTCTTAGGTAATTTCTTCTCCACTTGGTACAGGGGAACAAGGAAAAGGAAACATCAAAAGTTGACATTCTTAGTTACAAAAAGATTCGTAACTCTTATTGCCCAAATCTATCTCCAAGAGAATTAAATACAGTTTCTGCATTAAGTTCTGATCCCGGAAGTTAGAAATTAGAGTGGATCCCAAATCTTATTATATCTTGGAAGGTTTTATAGGAGAATAAAAATTTTCTATGGTCGGCTATCACAAGATTCCAAAGCAAAATGCATATTTCAGCTGCTTTCTGAGCCAGCCATAAGCCACATCATGGTGTACACGGTCATGAAATAGAAAATATTTTAGATTAGAGATTAATATGTTTGTAGATATCAGAACAGGAATAAAATTATTAAGAAACTATGGCTGAACTGTAAAACCAGCAGGTTGAAAAGACTTCTACTACAAACAAAACACATATTTTTAATTGATTAGTCACTGAAATGAGCTAAAGAGAGAAGGCATCTGTATGTCTAAATTCTTACAGTCAGAGCCTTTGATCCATGTTAGTGTCTTCCAGTTAATGCTTTTCCAGAACATATACTTTAATTAAATACAAGATATTGGCTATATGAAGGTGTGTCAGGCTGGAAATCTGACATTTTGAGATGTGTTAAAGTTTTTAATTGATAAAATAGCCTAATGATTCTTTGGAACTTTTGCTTTTATGTTATTGGTTTTGTTTTCTTGTCTGTTTGGGTTTTTTCCTAAGGAAAATAAAGTTCTTCCTTGTAAAAAACTATTGGGTAGAGTGTTTTGAGGGGATTTTAATTTCCTTTGATGTGCAAATTTAGGTCATAAAATATAGTATACTGAAGTGTAGATAAGTTATCGCTGGGTTATCTGTAATATAATGATTGTGACTGTATAGACAAGGTTATGAAAAAACAGCAGAAATTATGATATTAATAGCTTTGCTTTTTCTGTTCATGCTGTATTGTTTGGAATAGCTATATCTGCTGAAAAATATTTCTTAGACATGAGTTTTTTTTCTAGTAACACTGTCCATAACCTGCAGACAAATGTAGGGCAAAAGAATGGGCTACAACAAAAATGGAGAGTTGTTAAACTCTCATCATCAGGTTCTTCCTGATGAAAGATTGATAGCTGAAGCTAAACTGACCACTGTGAATATCCATGCTGCCTTCTCAATAATACAAGCCCTTCCTCTAAGAATTTATTCAGCAAATTAATTTCTCTTAGAGCTACAGTATCTTTATGAACTGTGCTGGGCTTTTTTTATTGAAGGATCTGATCTGACAAAAAAATTTGCCAAAATTTCAGGCAGGTTTTCTCCAAAGTTAGTTACCCACACAATTTAAAAAACAAAATAAAGAAGCCTTTTTTGTTTTTGTTTTTGTTTTTTGGGTTTTTTTGTTGTTTTAATTTATCTGCCTTCACATTGTATTTCACTATGGCTTTGGGCCACAGAAGGTCCTGCTATCATTATAGGTAATGATCAAAATATTTGTTTGTCATTCAGTTTTAATCCCTGGTAACCCTATCTCCATGTCTCCCTGTGGACTAATGTTATTGTAGGCACCAAGACAGGGGAACTGAAACTTCTCTGGAGCCATGGCCACAAAGAACTCCAGTGCCCAGAGGCGGCACAAGAGGAGGCAGAGGAGGATGAACTCAGAGCCACAGGTGAAACTGAAAAAGACAGGGACATCCCAGCAAAGTGACAAAGCTGCTTGAATAGTAAATGGAAAAACGAGAGAGGCTAGTGTTCAAAGAATTGTACATGTTATGATTCATATACAAATGTCTGGAAAAGTTACTCTGAAATGCATGATGCCAGCATTGCAAAGAAATCAGAAATGGAACAGAGCACACTGACAAGTATATAAATAAAATACTGCATACTATCAATATCTTTCCTCAACTCTATATTGCTAAAAGACGTGTTGCCATTATAGCACTGAGACATACATACACCTCCTTTTGCACCTGCTTTTGAAAATACTTGATTCTCAGTTCCCATATTCCTGACATGTTCACACCCTGGAGGAATCAGTAGATTGCACAGGATGCAAAAGTCATCCCAGACTCCTGCCTTCAGCTTCTTTAATATTTGATGAAGAGTGTGGGTACACCCTGATGCTTATCACAGTATCACCCAGTGTGGTTTAAGACTTCATTGATTCTGTTATGTTAAGAGGGAAGGAATAAAAGAGATTGTAACCATAAGTGTTTGAATATAATGTATATGTTCATGTTATAAGCAGACAAAGTTGTTATACAGCTTATATCTTTCAGTAAATAAGGCTATTAACATTTCTTTGTTTTTCGTACACAGGTCAATTAAAGTATACTCCTACAGAGAATGATATAATACAATTTCAATGTTAATTCATTCTCATCCTCCCTCATCATAAACCTTTCTTGCACAACCAAATTCACTCCAGGCTGTTCAGCCTTGCATGCATATCTTGAATTTCATTACAATTTTCAGTACAGAGCACATCTGAGCCGTGAAAGAAGATATTTAATAAAAAGTTCAGCACATTAATGGTTCCAAGAGTTCCATCTTACAATTATACCAACAGACCATTCTGAGAGAACATTTGTTTTATTTTCTTATGAGACGCTTCTCAAACTCAAAGGAGGAGAAGCACAAACTGGGTCTCAGTTGTGGCTGGATAATAAGATAAAGAAATATTTAATTTATGGAGGGTTTTGCATACATGAACAGAACTCTCCAATCTTCACAGTGCCAGGTGGAAAGCTAATCTTTGCCTATTTCACTATTATTCTCACTTCCCTTACTTCTACATAGCACTTCCCTGTACTATGTACAACCTGAACAGATGTAAGAAGCCTTAATCAACCCAAAACAAATCAATGGTTTTCAGTGAAAGTGGTGGCTGTTTAACATGTCCCTAGAGATGATCAGCAGCACTTAAAACTGACTGCTATGTTACTACACATCCCACAGTGTAATAGAAGAAACCTGCCTTTCATGATTTAATACTTGTAAGATTCAATACCTGCTTCATACTCAGAAAAAATTAATTTAAAATATTTAATATTTTAATGGATAGCAGCTGTTTTTATATTAAGTAGGTGGATATATATACAGCACAATACTCTTTTTATCATCTTAATGCAACAAAAATTAAAAGAAGTAGTGATGTAACAAATATTTATAAAAAATATTTCTAGGGAGTGCTAAATTCCCAGAGCACTAGGCATTAAGTGCAATGCTTGGTGCAATATAAAAGGGTAAACTAGAGGGCAGACTGCTCTGTTTTTCACCATTACATTACTTTTCATACCCACAGCCCATTCTGTTGTACTGGCTGAAAAAAAAAAAGGGGGAAACAAATTGAAGAGCTGTCCAGACTTCAGAGACACCTTAACTTCCAAAAATGGCTGTACTGAGCTAGAGGCACAACCCTCTGGACACAGTTACTTTATCACTCCATAAATATGCTCTTTGATTACAATATCTATTTACTGCTTCAATCAGTACAATGATAGATTTATTGTTCCAGAGCTAAATATACTTTTGGCTTGAGGAAATGGAAGTGATTATGTTTCATTCAAAAGACCATTTGGACCATTTTCCTAGGCCATGTTACGTTTTGGTCATAGAAAACAGAGAACCAAAATAGCTAGAAATAAACAGCAAAACAGTGCATTGGATTTTTAGTTGTGTCCACTCATCACATCTTTCTCTTTCTGCGCTACTACCACCACCAAAAATGCTTCTGCAATAGTCATGTCAGCAGTTTGGATTTATGCTGTCTCTAAGGTCTCATTTGGACTGTGCCTACTGTCAGCAGCCCTTGCTGCCTCTGGGTTACTGCCTTTTTCCTGCAGAAGGTCTCAAGGTCAGAGGTGGTGTCTCCGTGGCCCTTTGTCAGAGAAGTTCACGGCCTATCTCTCAGTAAAATTTCAGTTATCTTGAGGGGGATGTTTGCTGGGACACCATCCCAAGAAACCTTAGGCAAGGACAGCAGTTTTGACCTCCAAAGTTTGACAAGTATCAGAACTTCAGTGACCTCTGCAGCTGATGTCCAGAGATGGAAAGCAGGAGTTTCTGTGTTCATCTGTTTGTGTTATAACAGCCAGAGGAGTGTGGATTACCCAAGGTAAGTCAGCCAGTCTTTGAGTCACGCCAGTGACTCAGGGCACCCAGGTCCTGCAGGTCTTGCAGGCACCTGAAATGCCTGGTTTGCCCGAGTTAGCAGGTTCCTTTCTCTCTTTGAGGATCCCTGGTCACCCCAGTTGTTGGAACAGCCCTGCCATGCCAGTCACCTCAATTACTCACCTCAGCCTCCTGTGCTTTGCAGGAAAGTGCAGCATAAATATGTGGCACTGATGGAACCTATTTTGGAAAGGTTATGTACAAAGACACTCTTCAGGGCCCATATGTTTTGAATTATCTCTGTATTTCTAAAAATATGGTCCTTCAATATATATATAACTGCAGCAGTTATCCACAATTTTTAAAACTAAACCTAAAAATTATCAAAATTGTTTTCCTAGTAAAAAATTAAATCAAATAAATTCCATTGACCCTTTAATTACCAGGTCAGCAAGTACTTGGCATTGGAACAGTTTTATTCCTAATAGCTGTTCCTATTGTGTAGGAAGCAGCCTGTGACTGATCATACTTGTAGGCAGTATTGCTATTGTTCTATGAAAGGTAAATTTCTTTAAAATAAACCAATTCCCAGAAGTAGACAGCATGATAATTGATAAAATAGTTGGAAATACAGATTTTGTTTACTGACAATATACAAGAGCAGTATAATCAATAAATAGCACTGACAATAATTTTAACAGGAATAATAATAACCTCTATGGCAACTAGTTCTAGAGTCAACAGGTTCTAAAAAGCAATAGCTTCTTCAAGTGTCTCAATAAATTATTACTTTTTATGAATAATATTTCCAATTCCAATATTCCAATAATATTTCCAGAAGAAGTCCATATTGTTAATCCTTTATGCTATTTTAGTAAGTCTTGTTTGAAAGCCAGTTTGCAAGTTTGACCTTTTCTACTTGTGATATTTTTCTGTTTCTGAGCTGGTCTTTCACGCACCTTTTATTTTTCTTACTGTCCTGTACATTTTTTCTCCAAGATAGTATAGCAAAATATAATTTATTGGATAAGATTTAGAGTATCTTAAATACAGAAGCAACAGGTCTCTTGAAATTACAAATAACATAGAGACTGCACTAAAATATGTATGACCTTTCAGTTCTCTGCGTAGGCACCCAGTGGGCTACTGTGAAATACGTCATAGCTTGAAAAAAGTGTTGCTTCACAAAATTATGTGTAATATTTGCAGGTAGAAAGGAGTAATTATCTGTAAACTGTGAATTCTTTGGCATCTCCCACAATTAACAAGAATACTGCTGCTATGGTATACTATATCTATTGTTGAAAAGTCATTTTACATCCATATTATGGGAAATAAGAAAAAAAGAACTTCAGTCAACTAAAATAATTATGACAATCATGTTCCAAATAGAAGTTCCAATCCTAGGCTATTAAAATAAATGGGGTTTTTGCCATCAAATCTGAAGGAGACTATGACTGTGCCCTGTATTTTTCAGCAAGGCAGAGTACTGACATACATCCCTTGTACTGTTATTGACTATTCCTTAGACTTCCTAATGTCGTTCCTGTGTAGATTTGTTTTCTGGCTTTGGTGGCTACAACTGCTTTTAAAACCATAGCAACTCTCTTGGCAGTCTTCACACCTTTTCATCATTTTCCTTTTCAACTCTAATATTATTTCACAAAGAAGACAAACAGCTGAGAGAAAGATGAAAGGAGAACTGGATCCCCTGTTTCTGTGTGTTCAAAGGTGCCTCATGTTAACTTTCTTCTGGAATACATGCTATTTCATTCTTTCAGCCTAACAGTTAAAAAGAAAAGTGTCAAAACCACAAAATAACAGTCCATTCTTTCTCTAGACCTTTGTAAACAGTTTGAAAAAATACCACATTATGCATCTTAGTGTATTTATTGCTTGGATCACAAGCTATCAAAATATTCCATGTTTCAAAAGTTTATTGAGCTGTGGAGAGTGTGAAACTGCTACCAGTCACATTCTGAATTTTTCTTATAAAACCAGATAATATCTACAACAACAAATGATTAAGCAAAACTGAGAATTTCACCCAGGGCAAAATTTCTCTACAAGTTCCCAAAAGAACAAAGATTTTTGTCATGGGCAACAACTCAGTCATTTTGCCAGACAATGCAATTATTCTATGGCAAAATCTGATAGGGTATTGCTCTGGAATGGAGAAAAGCTGGTTTTCTTTGGTACTTAAAAAAATAAATATGTAAATTATCTAACCATATGATTTTTTTTGTTCTATGTGCAGTATTATAAAGCTGTGTAGCAAAAAGTGCTTTGAAACAAATCCTTTTTATTAGAAATACAGTAGTAGATCATCATTAATTCCTATTATGATAGCAAAAATGTGACCAGCTTTGGCTAGCCTCCGAATATTGAATAAATTAAGTAATGCAAATGGTTCTATTAATGAAATAGCACCATGGTAATGTCAGATATAAATAGATCACTTCACAGTGCTATTTAGTTTTCATTCTTTCACCAAATTTTTACAGGTTGAATTATTTAGAGGCAAAGAGGAGTTAGAAGGCCCTGGGAAAATGAGGAAGGCTTAAGATATTTTTCCCTCTACTGAAATAAAGAGTCTGTGCCAGAGCAGGAAGGAATGTGCACAGCCTTTATTTAGTGCCCTTAAGACTAGACAGTTCTAGTTTGTATAAATGTTGACAATAATTGTTGACAATAAATAATTGACACTTTTCCTCAAAAACATAAATGTGCATTGCAGTGTGCTTTACTCCACAAATGCACAAACACTAAGGAATGATGGGTACATAGAAGAATAATGGCTGCAACTGTTTCTAACCTCTTCTGCAATAAAGAAATCCTGAAATGCCTCTGACAGTTCATGTGTTTTGTGGAGCTCTCCACATCTCAGCATTGCAGCAGATAAAACTCAGTATAGAATACACTCAGAGAGAGTCCTTAAATTTCCATCATCTAGGGGCAAGTTAAAGACTTCGCTACTTTTCAGAAGAAAGAAGTTAAGTTCTTCCAAGGCACTCTATTGAAAAAAGAAAGGAATATAAGTAAGTGTGCAGTCTTACATTATACTTTCAGAGAAATCTTTCCACACAGAGATCTTAACATTATTCAGCTACTCTTTACACTGGAGGATCTCCACTGAGGTCACTATCCTAGCCCAGATACAACAGCAATAAAATTCCTGTGTTAATAATAGAGCAATTCTCTGAACCTGATGAGGTTCCTTGGCAGAGAATTGAGGAAAGTGAAGGTGTCATTGTCTTATAATCCTTCCTATACCTGGATGATATTTGGTGAAATCAGGATTTGTGGCTTTAGGTTGAATATTGAAGCCACAAGCAAGTGGTTCCTATTTACTTGCTTATAATATAAGCAATTGTACCATACACTTGTTTATGATCTTCACAAAACATTATTTATACATACATATTCAAATTATTTATTCATGCATAGTATTTTATAATATATATATATATATATCACCAACACATACAGAAGCTCAGTCTAGCTCCTATTAAGTCCATTGCAAATGGCATCAGACCTTGTGGAAAGAATAGCTACCTACATTTTCTTTTCAGTGAGTGCATGTACACTATGAACTTCAGCTTTCAGAGATTTTAATGATGATCAACACTTAAATTAATGTCTTTGTAAAGCCACTCTACCTGTTTGATAAAACACACTGTACAAACAAGTCTGGTTAATTGTTGCTGTGAATTCAGCTTTATGCTTGCTCTAGTTAGAATCTGTCTTGTTCAAGCAAAACAGTTGTGGATTTAATTAAATATGTTGCTTAGTGAAGCATCTGTTTAAAACATTAGTAAATTGCAGCTCCTCTGAGATCTCCGTATGTAAAGGTTTTTCACTTCATAACCCAACCTTAAAATGTGCTTTAGAAGATATAAACCATTAGTTCATCCTTTATTTGGGCAGATTTTTCATAATTAAAAAGTACTTCTCTAAGTCTGTGCTCATTGATTTTAATTTTTTTTAAATAATGTTTTAAAAATCAGGGATCCAAATTTTAATCTCACTAATCAGTAGTAATGCAGAGATACTACAAAAAGTCAGAATTTTTGCTGCATTTTCTGAAGTGCAAATTAATATTCCCCCCTTATTGTGCTTATATAGCTCCCAAGAATATACGTTGGAGGGGACACCTCATTTCCCAGACCACATCCTAGCAGAGTTAAACTGGGAGTGCACCAATATGAAGTTACAGTGAGGAAGAGGTGAATTGCACCCCATACCATGGTACAAATGCAGCAGAATTACAAATTAACCTCAGGAGATTCGCATCAAGACATGAGGTCAGCCCAAGCCCAGAGCAGTGCCCAACTCCTGCATTGTAAAGCTGCTCTTGATCAGTAAAGGGAATGGGGGGGAAAAACCCCAAAAACACGGGAACCATTGAGTGCTGTTTCATTTTAAGTGCAACCAAGCAGTGGTGCAGTCTGACAGATTTGGGAATACAGGAATTTTCTGGATTGTAGTAGCTGCACAACCACTACATGTAAGATTGTCTAAAGATGACTTGGCTGCAGATTAACCCAAAGAGATTCTCAACTCAATTGTCACTAACCTGATTTTGTTTAGGAGGCCGCTAAAAAATAAATGGGCGTTAACCACATTCTGACACGACAAGGAGTGTTCCAGACCTAATTAGAGGTAAGAAACAGAGGTATTTCAGGTCTTTGAAGTCCATTCAGAGAACAAGGGAAGTTGTAGTTATCCAAGCTGTTCATGTGCCCCTTGTTATGATACAAATGGGTCCCTGAAACATAATAGTAGAAATGTCTGAGTATAAAAGGGAAAATTCTTGAGCCACCCAGGCCAAATTTAGTAGCATATTTTGGTAAAAACATTCATGCTCAGCTTCAGCCAACACAGTGCCCTTTCTACACTCAAGTCCTTCCAAACATCTGGATTTCCTAGAATGTCTAGCCTTCCAAGTATTTACTTGTAAAGCTCTTCAGGAGAAAGACTGTCTTTATTTGTGCTCAGTATAGTATTTGTGGCTGTCTTTCAAAAATAGGAAGGGGGAAAAGATATAAGAGGTGTTCAAACTCTGCTGACTCAAAAGCCAAAAGAGTCAAAGTGATAAATGAACCTGCTTTTGCTAAGCTCAGAGAAAAAAATGGATGGGCAGTTCATATTGTAGGTGAAAAGAAACCTTCTTATTTACAGCTTAAATAGCAAGTGACCAATCTCTTTTATGAGATTTTTTTTCTGTGTACAGAAATTTACCATGAGAATGTCATTCCACTAAATGTTATAATCAAAGTGGATGCCTGACCTCTCATTTCTCACAGAAAAGCTACAAATATATTTAGGTCTAGTGTCAGAAACATCCAGAGAAAGCAAATTGCCTTCATTTGAACACTAGCCAATCTAGAAGAGGCTCTACAAAATGGTTTTTCCACATTTTCTCTGCTGTGGAAATAATGATAATAATTTAATTATTCAAAACAGGTAATAAATACAGTTATTTACTCTGAAAAGTATAAAATTATGAGACTCTCTGGACATATTGTTCATTGTGCATTTTTTTATATTCATAAAATGGAACATAACAGATGAATTTCAGATTCCTCTTAGTTATTGAATTGATAACATTCTATTTGAGGGTAAGATGGCCCTTTGAAAAAAGAAAATTTTAATTGTTCAGTGCTTTGGGGTTTTTTTTTCCATGCATGTCTTACAGAATTAGAATAACATCAAAACAAATGCCAAAAGATACCTTGAAAAATTAATGTTTTCCATTCACTTAGTAATACATATGTTTTTGACTGGAAGATATGAAATGGCTTTACCAAGGAATGGAATACAGCAAACTATTTTACAAACAGAAAAACTGAGGCAAAAGGATATTAAAATGGTTACTTGTTTACTTGCGCTCTTCAGAAAAGTCTGAAGGAGCCTTTTGAGGTCCAGCTCAGTGCTGTTCATCATTGGTCTCTTAAATGTTGCTGATATTTTGTGCAAATCAGCTATTAAAACATCCTCAGCCATGGAAATAACACAGATCTATTATTTTCAGCATCAGACAAAACCAAAGACACATCTATTATATGAGAATTTAATCTGAATCTTAACTCATTTTCTAATTCTAAAATAGTCTTTCAGAAGGTCACAGAATTCACCCTGATAAGATCTGATCTCTAATTAAAAGACTTTTATAAAACAAAACATACTTTCCCCTGAGAAAGCTAAACCAAAACTCCAGACAGCATCTTTAAGATGTTTTACAATTCTGACCTCAACAGACAAAGAACAGAAACTCAATTAGTGGTGAAAATCATTGATTTCATTTTTGGTGTTTATGTTCTGGGAAGAAGGGAAAAATATATGCTTCAACTCTTTTATGCATATAATCTTCCTACTCCACTTTGTGACTAGAGTATCAGCTTGAATTTTGATTTCCATTGGGTATGTCTAGGCTAATCTAGGCTTAAAATTAAATTCTCTAGAGATTTTTGGGTTGCAATGCAACTATCTAGCACCATGTCTGCATCTAGCAGGCCTTCTCTGCTACTCATAGCTACAGCCACAGGGAATGTGTGAGCATCTGCTAGTGACAGAAGAATGTGCCACTGAAGCCACCCCCGGCACACTGGAGGGAGGCCAGTAGGCTGCAAAAGCAGTTTGCTGTGCACCTCAGACCCTCTGCTGCCAGCAAGAAAAAGCTAACTCAAAATATGGGATAGTTCTGTTTTAAAACCGAGTGGGGGCAAAATTTTCATCACTTGGAAGATTTGTTAGCTCTATGGCCAAGCAGATGGTATGGCTTCCCTTCTGAAGGCAAGAACATGACATGGCACAGGCACAGGTGAAGTCTCAGATTGCTAAAGAGATGTAGCTTAAATCCTTGTCTTTGGACAGCAATGAAAACTGTCCACCCAGCACTCCCAAATGCCACTATTTTGTCTGGCATTTGGATCTGTGATCTACAAGATTTAGATCTTAGAGCCATGAGACTTATTGAACAGGGTCTCTCTGGGCCCTTGGTACTGAGGATCAACATTTCCCATTCCTAACCTGCACAACAAATCATCTGGTCCCTACACAGACCCAGTTCTGCTTGGACCTGTGAAATCTTATCCTTTTAAAAGTGACAGAACAAAAGGGAGTAATTTTAAACTGAAGGAGAGGAGGTTCAGATTAGATATGAGGAAAAAATTCTTTACCCTGAGGATGGTGAGGAACGGTTGCCCAGAGAAGCTGTGGATGCCCCATTCCTGGAAGTGTTTAAGGCCAGGTTGGATGGAGCTCTGAGCACCCTGGTCTAGTGAAAGGAGTCCATACTTGTGATCTTTAAGGTCCCCTCCAACCTAAGCCATTTTATGATTCTATGTGAAAAACATGTCTATTTTCTTTGCCTGATTCAAAAGCCTCCATAAGCAGTGGAAATGTGAGCATTCAAATCTCTAAGGCTTGTTTGTTCACTTTTTAATGATTTTCTAGAAGACCATTAAGGTTCTAAGGTATAATTATAGACTGCTTCTGTTTTTAATTAAAGAAATACAATGTTAAGTCCTTCCCAAATCTTTTTTTTTTATGTGAAACAAATGGAAAAGTCTGTTATTCAAGCCACAATTAAATATATACTTTTTCCTCACATATAATTACATTCACAGCATGGAATACTACTTTTACTTATCCATAAAGTCTTAGAAAAAGTAGAGTGCACAAGATCTGCTAAAAATACTCTAGAAGAAATAATTTTTAAACCTTCTTAAATAAACCTCAAAAGAAACACTGCAGAAACCATTTATCACTTTTGTAGATAACTTTAAATTTGACTGTTAAACTAAAATAAAAAAATATTCTTTATTATTTGCTGTAGAGTAAAAAGGTGCACAGAACTGATCAGAACCTGCATTTTGGTTTGTGCCCATCCATTACTGAAAATTTTCTGTTATTTTCAGTGGAAATAAAAACAGCTACTCTGTCACAGGAATTACATTTGTACGGAAAACTGCCAGGACTGATCTAATACTGATAAAAAACAAATATTGGTGTGAATTTATGGACTAAATTCACAGCACAATCTCACAGCATTTTATCCAAGACTTAGTTTTATAATTCAGAGGAGACCAAACCCAGTGACTAAATAAATATAAAATCCACTTTATTTTACAGGTCACAGCTAAAGTATGTTGGCAGATATGGTCAGTGATGCACCAACCAACTCTGTCTAAGCACTCATACATGATTTGGGAATTAAACAGAAAGCAGCTTACTTTTCAGTTAGAAACTGCAGGAGACCCTGTCACAGTCATTCGTTCACACCTCAATAGAAAGCCGTATGTCTGGTAAATTCAGAGCTTTCCTGATTGTTGTTCTTTTACAAGTGCCAATGGATTGTTGGCTTCATTTGAAGTTTTAGTGAAACAATTAATCTTTTTGGAGATTTCAGTCCACTTTCTGATATTTTCAGAAGTACTAGCGGTAAGGCATAATTTGGAAAACAAAATGAATTCTCTACCAGACTGGTCTCGTGCCCCACCTTCATTAGAGCACTGGGACTGTTTTGCTTCCTAGAGTTGCACTTTGAGAACTGTGAGTATCTCATTACCCCGTTACCGTCTGGAACACCCTGTGTGCAGCAGAGGTTAGAGGCAATGAGTTATGGTTGGAGGTGGAACACAGACCAAAGCAAGGGGGACGAAATTCTGTTTTAAGCCAGAATATCCCTTTCTCCACCACACAATTTGATATATTATTTCTTTAATCCGCATGCTGCCTCTATCATTCAGCAGGTAGAACAATGAACCATTGGTGGAAGGGATGGAGTCCTTTGGGAAAAACTGCTTGAGAAAGCCAAATAGTTCTCAACCAATCAGCAAGAGTAGAATTCTGGCTAAAAGAAGAACTAAAACTGTAAGAAAGAAAAATTGTCATTGGCGTGGATACAAAGAAGAGGGCTTGCATCAAATTGTGTTCCTGTAAATTAGGACAAGAAGAGATTGCTGGACTGTAAATTTTTGCAGAAGAATGGCCGTAGAAATACATCCAGTTATGAAATTAATCTAAGTGACTGTTTTTCTTCACTGTGTGAAGTAAAATCAATGGTGTTTCATGTTTATTTGTGTTCAAGAAGGTTAACTCTATAGAAGTTATCTACAGTAAATATTGTGTTCACACAGACTTGATCACTGGATTCCACGTGTTCTGTACAGAATGGAAAAAATTAGTTAGGATTGTAATAACTGGCATCATTTACTCCTGCTCAGTTCCTTCCCCACACAGATTTACACGTGTACAGACTCCTTTCACTGGCAATGCAGCTTGACCATGATCATGGGATTTTTTCTGTGCTCTTTGCTTTTTTAAGTGACAATGTTAATTGGCAAATATTCCTTCAGCAGGACAAAACTGAGTAATCACCTTGAAACCTTTCTGCAAGAGGATACCACCAATGCCAAAACAGCTCTGGAAAACTGTCAAAGAGGAGGTCAGCGTGGCAGGGTGTTCCATGCATTTGCCCTGTGGAGTTCCTGCCATGAGAAAGAATAAAGACTTGTAGGCCAGACAGGAAACATTACACCAAAGACTTGTAAGTCAGACAGACATATTTTTGCATTGTTTGGGACTATCAAAAATTATTCACATCACAACTGAAATGCAGGGGATGTTGTACTGAATATTTTTGACATTTCCTTTGGATCATGGTAGCGAGCTTTCCACAGCCAAGCCCCCAGCAGCTGAGCCCCCAGCCAATTGCCTTCCCTGCCACCAGGATGGAGGTTGAGAATCAAAATGGCAGGAGTGAGAAAAACTTGCAGTTTGAGATAAAGACACTTTAAGAAGTAAAGACAAAAGGAAAAACCCAACAAATGATGCAAAGACAATCACTCTTCACCTCCCATCAGTAGAACAAGGTCCAGCAGCTTCTTTGGAAAAACTGAGTTTTATTGTTGAACGTGACGTTGTATAATGGGGAATACCTCTATGGTCAATTTCTATCAGCAGTTGCAGCTGTGCCCCCTCCCAGTCTCTCATTCACCCCCAGCCTATTGCCTCATTAAAACCTTGATTCTGTGCAAGCACTGTTCAGCAGTAACTAAAACATTTTTATGTTATCATCAACAGAGTTTGGTCACAGATGCAAAACACACTTGATTAAGTGCAGCATCACACAGAGACCTTCAGATGCTGACAAGCTTTTCCAGAATCATACTTGCCTATAACAAAATAGCTTCTTATTACTTTTTAAAACTTACTTTATTATAGAATAAGTGGGATTCAAGTACTTGCTTCTTGTTCAGAGAAAGAGAGTTGAAGGCTGATAAGTTGATTCAATATATAAAGATGTTCATGTTTTTTGTGTGTTTGTTGAACAAATGAAAACTGTGAAAAATCAGCAAATAACTTCACATGCAGCTATGCATGGCTGAAGCAGTTACACAAAACTTCACAGCTAATAGAATGTGTCTGATAAGCAAATGAACTTCTCATGGTGAAGAAATCCGCCTCTATGATGATTTTCCATTAAAAGCAGCTGAAACAGAAATTACCTTCTTTTAGGAATGTACTCATTCTTATTTGACATCACTTGCATGTCAGTCTGTGTGTATGACCCCTACCACCAAGTACAGAAATGTCTATTGTTACCAGATGTTGTTCTCAACACAGGTAGTGTTAGAGCACTTCTCTATTCATGACAGAAGTGAAGTGAGGCACAAGTTGAAGGAGGAGTTAAAATCACAAAAAGATCAGCTTCCTTCCTACACTAATAAGTTCATTTCACTATTCTTACAATGACTGTGCCTCTGTCAGCAGACAAGCCCAGCAGAGTAAGAGAACTGGCTGACAGAACTATTTCTAAGAAACCTATATGACATCTAGGACTGTCAAAACTTGAAAGCTCTTTTCTGTCTAGAGTTATGTCAAGCCAGGGCTTTTGCTGGGAAAGTTCTGACATTTAGAGAACACACCAGGCATCTAAAATCATGGTCTGCTGAGTAAGCACAAAATGTAACTCATGGAGCATCTTTTTCAGATGTACCTAAAGTGACTAAAGATTTCATTTAGGATACCTGAGGCCAAGCTTACTCATCATCCATCCCTTCACTGGGACCACTTTCATGAAGACTGTAAGGGCTCCAAAGATGAGAACCCTGGGGTAGTGGGAAGGAGAGTGTTGCCAAATATGCCTCCAAAGTAAAATTTCCCAAAATCTTGTTGCTATTAGAAAACTACTGTCATGGCAGAAAGAGCCATCATCTGACAGGGACGGGCTGATGGAGAGAATACCCTCGAGAAATTACGAAATATTTGTCACATTCACATTAGTTTCTGACCTCTGCCACTAGCAGCAGACCACCTTAAGAATGACCTTAACTGCCCTAAAATCTGTACCTGAATGAGGTCATGATCAAATAGAAATTATGTTCCTCCTTATGAGTGAACAGCTCTAGTATTTGTCCTGTCCCAGCTGCCAAATTTGGCAGCTGTGCTGTAGTGAAAATTCAGATCCTATCATCTCTGTTACTCCACACACCTTCCCTCTAAGTTGTTTCCTGAACTAGTCCAGGATCCTTCTGTGGGATTTTGCAAGAGCATCCAAGGAGCAGGAGGAAAGTGCTGGTGAGCACCTTTTTAAATCACTTCATCTGTGGAGATGGAGCACAGGTTTTGTGCAGGATGTCAAGACTGGTTGCAAATGGGAAAACAGTGATAGAGCCCATTCCTGGGACCAAGCTCATCTTGAAGGTGCACCCTCACACCTTCATCCCTTGCTGACACAATCCTTTGATTACACAGCCCCAGACACAAATTTAGAGTGAGACAGCTTCTCCTTGACCTATTAGCAGAACATGTGCAAAAGGAGAGCTGCGACCCAGAGCATCCTACTCACCCTCCACCTAAAAATCCCCACTGCCTCTGAAGCAAACATCTTGCTTGCTAAAGAGCACACAGACAATTTTAAGAGGTCATCTTCTGGGTGAGAAGGACATGGCTGAACCCATGTGCCTGGAAGATGCTGTGTTCTTAGGAGATGTCAGGTGACACAGGGGTCACAAGAACTGTGATTACAGATCTGAAGGGTGTGAACTCACTCCCTCATTTCTCTTGTCTTTCCTTCTTGTGGCCAGGCAGCCCCTCTCAGCACACAGACTTCCTCCTGGTTTGATGGCACTTTTTTTTTTTTAATCTCATGGCACTGAGATATGCAGACAGGCATCTGGAGCAGAAACTCAAGAGAAAACAAACTTAGTGGGAAACCACTTCAGGCTGAATCATGAACTTGAGTGGAACAGCTGAGGGGGGAGAGGGAATTGTTTGATAATGGCCACCCCTGGGAGTGCAAGCCATGGGAAGGTAAAGGCTCTGTGAGAAAGGCAGTGGGATTTCTTTCTCATTTATTACTGTTGAATTGTTTTATTTCTGGGGCAGAATGACCTCTGCTGTTTCACAGACTGCACTCAGGCAGAAGAAGGGAACCTAGGCTCCCATGAGAATTTGCTAAATAAACACTGTAATTACTTGGGGAATAAAGATGAGGGCTGGTCACCAAAAAAAAAAAAAAAGAGTGGGAGAATCAATTGTTAAGTGGCAGATGAAATCCAGTGTAGGTAAGAGAAAAATGTTACATGCAGTGAGAAACAATCCTACTTTTACATTCATTAAATAGTGGTCAGGGAGATTTTGAAATCATTGCAGAGAGACAGCTTTGAAAAATCAGCAACTCAGTGCTTAGGATCACGGCCTGTTATCAATGTTCCTGTGATGTGCATGTTCTGTCCTGAGCCCATGAGTTCTGCACTTGATGGCTACAGTCGTCTCACTAGTAATTCTTGGTAGTGGAATTAATAATGAGGTATCACTAGTCCAAGACCCAAAGAACAAGATTATTCTGATTTAAACGAAAATTGTCATAACACAGCTACTAAACATGCTGGTATTCAGCAATCTTCAGAAGCCTCCACTTAAAATGTACAGCTCAGGTGAAGCGTCTATGCCAATGACACCTTTGATAGAATCAATAAAGAAGCAGAGTGTGAGGCTGTTAAAATATTTCATTCATGCCTTTATTGTGATTTACTGGGAAGTATTTAAAGTTTTTGATAAGCATAGTAATTCAGTTCTGACACTCTTAAAATTACATTAAATTCTGCCTAAGCAGAAAAATTAGTGTATTAATACACTTTGTTTTAAACTCTTCCATTCTTTTCTTAGTTGTGTAATATGAGACCTTGTAGCTAATCTTCAAGTGTTTATGTAAGTAGGTACAAAAATAATAATTAAAGTAACTTCTCAAAATTCTAAATCATTATTTGTTTTAATCTTTTAAAGAGGCATTTTAATAATATAAATGACTGTCTAGTCTTTGCTGACTTAATCCGCTAGCATCTGGCCAGTCTTCCTGCTTATTTTTCACCTTCTCCAATACCCTGTTTGCTGCTAATAGTTCATATGTTTGCCTTCTGCAAAACTTTGACTGAATGCAGCCCTAACATTTTATATGGAAAATGTTATTTTTAGTTATCAATTAATTTTCATGCCCACAAACTCCTCAAAACTTTCTCCTTCAAAAGCCCGGCACTGTCAGGGAATTTTGAAAAACAGAATTACAGAATTTTCCTTAATATTCTTTAGGTCTTGCTATGAAAACTGTGGAGCACTTACCAATTCAAATGCAAAATTTCCTTAAGAGAGTCATAAATTCAGCCATAATATCAATCCAAATTATTTTGAATATGAAATATAGGAGAGGCATAGCAAACAAAAGGAGTACAGAGACAACTGACAATACTATAATACCTTTACTTTTTTTAAAATCTGTATCAGGCTACATTATTCGGGTTCAACATAAGGGGAACAGTAGAGAGATTTCAGATATGATATATATCTATATTTATTGCCATGTTTTACTTTAATGTGCCAGTTTTGGGGCAATAGACAGCAAGCACTATGGCCTAAGTATTTAAGACATGTAATATCCACATCTATCTATTATTAGTGCACAGATGTTTGAGGTAGAAAAATCTGAGTTTAGGAACAAAATAATAAGTAATTTTCTAATGGCCATAGGAAGCCTGTGGCAAACTTTCTCCAGCAGGTATTCTCCTAAATACGTGCTTACTCAATCTTCCACAGTTGCTATACAGTTTTATTTCTCATGTCTTCCCCAAAGAAGACAAAATTGGAGAATAGCTTGGTTGCACATGCAAAATATTGGTTTTCAACAGTGCTCAGTTCTCTTTTCTTAGCCTTTTTTTCATATATATATAACAAAATTATTTAAATATATCCCAAAATGAAAAGAATTATCGGTTTCAATTTTTTTTCTTCTCAAGTTAACTTTGATGTCTGTGACCAGAACCCCAGTGCTGCTGCAGACACGGCTTGAAGTACTTTCCCAAAGACTTGTGCCATTTCAAACATTCCCTTAATATTAAAATAAATGAAAATCAGGAGGTATCTAATTGTCCTGGTTTTGATTTTGTTAATAAAATGTGAAAGGTTAAAATGGAGCAAACCATTCCTTATAGCCATAGAAGTACCAAAGCTTCAAAGATGACTTGGAAATGAAAACCTAAAAAAAAGTTACAATAAAGCACAATATTTAAAATAATTTCAGGATGTCAGTTTCCACTGAACTTAAAGAGAGTTTGGTGATGACTTAGCTCCTCATAAAATCTGGGCCAGTCTGAATAAAAGCATATGAAGATTCTGCAGCAAGGCCAATAACAAGTATGTGTTTTGTTGCAATATGCATTTTGTAAAGGGATGATTCTTGGACAACAGCACTTGGACCAAGTTTTAATGCAGCCACCACATCCAGCATATTTAAATTCACTGAAGACAGTCTGAATATTTATTTACCTCAAGTTATGTTCCTTGTTCATCCTGTAGGGGCAAGAATCAGTTGTTTCAGTACTCTCTGTAACACTCTCTGTCTGTCCTTGCCCATTTTCACTCCCAGTCATGAACAGTCTGCAGGACTGTTTGACTGCTTCTGTTACTGCTCAGGGAAGCATCTGGTTCACTGGGGCAAGACTTCTTGAAAGGGAAATCTACTGTCACACATAAAAGGACCTTTTTCATTAAAAACAAGATAGATTCATTTTTTCTTTATAGGAATTAAAAGAAAAACAAGAACACTGCCTGTCTTTTCTCTGGCCTAGTTGTCAGATGGTCTCCAATATTTGATTGTATGTAACTTAATCCTGTTCGTAGGAACCAAATTTAAAACTGTGGAAAAGAACCAAAGTATCAAGTTGTCACTACAGATGCAGTTTGTATTTGAGTTGGTTCTGATGACCTTTCTATCTTTGAAAGAATCAGTCAGAAAATAGGCACTCAGTTCTACAAGGTGCTGATGATATTAGAAATATGAGGGAGATTTCAGTGGGCAAAATCTGAAGGTTTGGCTCTGTAGTGTGATAGTCTGCTCTTAGGTTGGAACTCTTAGTTCAGTGAAATGGTTGAAGATTATTGAGATGAGGCCAGCTGGGACCCCTGATATCTAGAGCCAACTGTGCATCTAAACAAGTGCTTCAGATACCCATGTCCCCAAGTACGGTGTATTCTAAGGTACCAGATATGTTATTGTTACAGTAGCAAGGAACTTCTTTTTTCCCAGTCAGCTGTGGGAAATCTTACATGGACTAGCTTTTTGAGAATGAGAAAATAAATATTTACAGAAAAAAATGTTCTGCTCAGATGCTGTAGTCACTGACAGTGTGCTTGACTCATCATAAACAGCAAAGCTTCCTTTAGGATAAAGGCAGCCATTTATTACAAAGGGGTGATTAAGTGGCTGAGGTAGTTCTGAGACAGAGCAAGGTTCAGGTATTGTGTAAGTGAAGTGTAATTTCTTACCAGGCAATCTGAGCCAATAAGTTCTTTTAAGCCCCTGCAGACAAATGCTATTTACAGGGCTATTTTTATTTACTGATACTTCGATATTCAAATGGATTTTTTTTAAAGCACACTATTTCATATTAGTAGGAAAATCTGTTGTTTCTGCTGGTATCCATCTTTAACTATTTACATGGCTTTTTGTTGGGGTCTGAGTATCCCTGTCTGCCTTTACAGTCAAATACTTGCATCATCTCTGAAAAGCCAGTGTGTTGGAAGCATCAATCCCTTTCTACATGCAAAATTTTTCATCTTGTAATCAAGGTTGAGGTTTAGAAAGAGCAGTGACTGCAGGAGAACAACGAAGTCTTCTCTATTAAGCAAAGACACTGACTCAAAGCTTAATGGAAGAAATGGTAATGACTGTGTCCCAACACAGGAACATACTAGAGCAACAGCAAGCAGAGGTATTATCTACTTGCCTCTTATCATGGAAGAAATGTTGTAAAGTTCAGTGCAATGCTGCTTTTATTAGTCCATGTCAGGAACTCTAGAGAATAATTTTAAATAGTTTCTATACCCTACAAGAACACCTAACAAAATCTGTACAAAGAAGCCAGATCTGTATATCATGTATGATCTTTTACTGGTGTATCAATAGAAATTGGTTTAGTTGTTTACATTGCTCATTGTTATTATAATTTTCTATTAAACTAGCCACTCTTTCTGTCACATTACTTTGTGATCTGCACCAGCATCAATAATTGTTTTCAGCTGGGATACATGCAGTTATTACGAAAAGCAAAATATTTCAAAGCTATTCAATTTGCTTAGTCCTTTTCTTTCCACTGTGTTAAATCACAGAGAGGAAAGGAATTCATCTCATCTAAGATTTTCCTTCCTTGTTTGACAGTAAAATCCCTGTTATGGCTTTTGGTTTTTTCAGAGCTCATAGAATTCTGACAGAGGCTTTTAAGGTGGAGTCTCCTCCTATTTCTGCTTTCTCTTTTAATAAAGTAGGGCATAGGACTTCACATAAGAAGCAGTTTTATGCATGAAGGTGGTCTTCTTTGGTAACAGAAAACATTCAGGATTTACACAAATTGTTTTTGAGAGATCCAGACAGACAGCACTGGAACTCAAATTCAGTCTATATATGATGAAGTCAATGGGAATTTCTCCACAATGTGCTAATGTTCTGTTTCATTGGCACTTGGGGAGGAAGTACCTTTTTGGCAGAGCAAGACTCCACTTTGTAGTGGTGGATAGAAAGACAAATGCTGAAACTGTTCACAGGAATTCCAATTAATGCCAGTGTTGATGGGTTTCATTGCCTGTGTGAGCTTCAGCTGAACAACTAAGGCCTTAAATGGAATGCAGGATTGCAAGTAATTAAATATTCTATTGCATACTGCAAATAGTTCCTTCTATCTTCTCACCATAAACACACTGGGAAACTAAAAAGAGATATGGGAGATTTTGCACTTCTTACTGTGGTTACAGAGCAAAGACCTTACAGGTGAAATACTCCATATTCTACATGCATATATCTCATATTCTACATCTCTGGAGTCATCTGTGAAGAAGCACACAGGTTGATCAATTTAAAACCACAGATTTACCTGTCAAAACATCAGACAAATACATCATAAGCACCAAGCTGACTTTAGCATATTGGAAGCAGTTTGTTGTAAACAAGAGTGCTTGGGGTGATCCTGAGGGACACTTGGCTTAAGTTTTGTGTTGTGTTTAATCCAACAGCATGCTTCCTTGTAAATTATGTACTTGCACTTACAGGACACATTCAGAATACTTGCTAAACATCACAAAGCCTGCATGGATTTCATGCACTGGAAGGTGAATCATTTGGAATTTGGTAATAATATTGGATTTCCTTGATATTGCTGAAAAATTTTTAATCATTTCATGGTATTTAAACATTTACAAGAATATCATATGTGAGTCTAATGGATAAGTCTAACTCATTCAATTAAAGAAGCTAATTGAGCTCCTTTGCTAAATCCAGGTAGGTCAGGCCAAATAGCAATAAAAGTTGACTGTTGTTTCTGGCTATTATTGATTGTTTCAAACAATGCTTGAGTTAGACAATTTTTCATAGAAAGAGTTGTTTTTTCCTGGTTATTAGTATGGTCCATGCATTTTATATCCATTTGCCTGGATAGATGGTTCTTTTCTACCTCTTACCTTTGGTACAATATCTCAGAAGACCATGAAATAGTACGTGGCAGTTGCCACTACAGAAACCCACACTTGCCAAAGAATCGAGTTCCCTCTTGTAAAAGCAATTAGGTCTCAATTCCTTTCTGTACTTTTGACTTCAACAACAGTGTCAGTGTTTGTCTGAGGGGAGATAGAGAAGACTGCCATCCCCACCCAACAGCTATATGTGCTCACAGCTCACTGCTGTGTACAGAGGTGCAGTAAATTCCTCTGCCCCAGGCACACATCTCTCATACTTAATCCACTCTCTTGTCTGGGCAAAGATGTACTTCGACCTTCCTCTGTCCTTCCTTATGTGACAGGCATATATAAAAGAGGTTTGTGAGCAGATAGCTGGTAAATGCTGTGGTCCCTGATGCCTGACCCCATCCAGCCATCCCTTCCCCCAGGTGGAGAGTCACAGGAGGGGCCAAAGGAAGTTACTGGAGAAGCTCATGTTGGATAGACAGACACAACCATAAGTCCCTAGTGTTTAACCTGAAAATTATTTCAGATTCTGAGCCAGGCTGCTGTCCAATCCCATAGCATGACCAGACTGGGGTATGTACCATCCTCGCTGTGCTGCTGACATGGAAGGAAGTTCAGGCGTGGAGTCTGAGCTGTGGTCTGCAGTGGGACAAGGCTCCTGCTGCTGCACTGCTGCGAGCACCAAACCTCACAGCAACAAGCTTGTAAACAAGTAAGACCTTGAAATCTGCAGCATCAGAGCCTTTGGTGGGAAGCTGAGCTTGTTGACTTATTTCAACAGATAAAACTCATTTCTCTCTTCTTTCCTCAGAAACAATTTGGCATCTTGTTTTGTTGGAGTAGTCCAATGACACTTTACTACCTCAAAGGGTGTTATGTGGGTGTACTTATGTTTCTAATTGAGGTGGGGCAATGTCTTTAATGAATACTGAATTTGCCAAAAAAATTCTTGGAAACCAAAACCCTGTAAAAAAAATTGACTGAAATTAAAATAAATATTTTGAAGTGCCAAGAATTTTGCTTTAACATTTTTGATTAAAACATTTGTTTTTTGTGTCAGACAACATTTTAATTAAAGACAGTACAAAAAATTTAAATCACTGAACAAAAAATACAGAATATAAATAACTTTGAAACATGTAACAGAACAAAAATTAAGGGCTAAATAACACCTATGTTTTGAATTCCTAAATCCTAATAGGGAAGGAGTTTTTACTCTTCTTTCCCCAAAAAGTACTGCTTTCATCATCATTGATTTTCTTCCCTTATGTTTTGGCAGATACGTGAGCCATCATACTGAAATAACCCATTATTCGCTCACCTATGTATATAAGGCACTTTGAAACAACCAGAGTACAATTGTCAAATTTCATTTTTATCTTCTTAATCACTTTGTTCATTTCATTTACAGGTGAAATTATCAAACATGAATTGCTATTATTCTCTATGGAAACAATTACCTTTCTTAATAGCTTTTATTAGACACTCAAATATGAGGGATAAAATGTACTAAATAACAGTAATCAAATGGCAAGCTATTTTTTTATTGATTTCAGTGCAAGTGCAAATATTCTTTTGCACTTATAAAATAGGAAAAAGTATGAAGAAAGATGTTGCAAAAAGAGCAGACTTTTGAGTACAAATATTACATCATTACTATGTCAGAGGCCTCTCCACACAGCTTTATGGTCCACAGTAACTCTATTGTTTACTATAAAGACTCAGCTGTGGACAGAAATGTCAAGCTGAATGCTCATCAATTATTAAAGAGAAGGTTTTCATCTTTGAGGTTTATTTTGTGAATATAGTTCATGGTGTTTAATCCAAACAGTGACCCATAGAAGGGAATGAATGAAAAAGTCGTGCAAAATTCTTGGTGGCTCACCTTTGCAGTGGGAAAAATGCATTGAATGTAAGTTGAAGATGGAGCAGGTAGGTGACTACTGGAGCAGAGAGAGAGCAGCTGCAGTTCTGGGTGGAGGGACTGCCCATCTGGTCTGCTGTGTGTCAGAGGGATGCATTGGAAAAGCCAGAGGGATGCCTGTAAGACTGTCAGGAGGCAGTGTGTATATACCTTGGATTGGGGAACTTTATTGGGAATCAACCACTGGCATGTGCATATAGCTGGAAAGCTGTGATATATTTGTATCTGTTCAGATTTATTTGTATCATTCAGATACAAAATATGTCAACGTACCTATATCTTAATACCACTTAGTTTATCTAGACATGTCATGAATTCTCTCTCATGTTGTGGTATAATTCAATCAGAAATTTGAAGTTGAGTTTGTTTTTCTTACAGAAAAAATGCTCCTCAAGCCTCATTCCTCCAAAGCTTCACTTCTACTAGAATAGAGTTACCTGCTATCTTCCTCACTCTTCTCTTGGTGGAAGCAATCACCTTCAGCAGAATGAAGCTCGCTTCATCAGTGATATTACTTTTTGACGCTTAAGACAGTGTCCTCAGAAGCAGAAAGCAAAGGATTGAAGCTTGCTTCACTCTGGAGTGAAGTGACCAAAGTATTCACACCTCCTGTGTGCAATAACTACCAGAGTCTCATATGAAAGACTTTTTTTTTCCTGAATTGTTTTTGAAACATCTCCTGGAAACAAGTCCTGGACAGTTTTTGGATGCTTGCTGCATTTTTAAAATTTGTTTTGGTTTCTTCATGTTCTCCCCCTCAAAAAAAAAATGTTTGCACGTCCTTGTGGGATCTGACTTGATGATTTAAAAATAGTATCAGATGTCTTTTAAAAAGGGCCCTTTACTTGAAACACAATGAAAAATATTGTCTGATGTTCTTTGGTCTGGTTTACACCAGAAGGCAAAGCAATCAGTGAAGTAACTGGTGTTCAGATGCAAGAATTGAATTTTACACACTAGAAGTATACAATAAAAAAATTGTAATGCTTTCCTTACATATTCCCATGAGCAATAAAATAATTTTGAGAAATATCATCTAGTGTGATCCTTGCACACTTGGGCAGATCAAGATTTTTGTGCTGCAAATATGTTCCCTTTTTTAAAACAAAATCAAACCAAAAAAACCACTTTATCTGAAGGATGAATGAGCTCCTTCAATACATTGTAAATGTTACCCTGGCTATAATCCAAGGGTTGTGATGTGGAAGGAATAAGTTGCTTAATTTCTGCATTTGAAGCCTTTGTTAAAAAACGTTTTAATCTTTTCTTGACTCCACTATAGTTTAAAGTCTAGTTTAACATTCCAGCCAGACCACAACAAAAAGCATCATTGTTTGACATGCTTTTCCTACAGAGCCTGTCAGATGTGCTGCATTATCTAAACAATGTTGGCAGCAAGTACACAAGTAGCAAGTGTGAATCAAATCAAAGATGTCCTCAAATCCAGACTCCAAGCTTGAATGTTCCCAGACTTCAAGGGTATAGCAGGAGTGTCTGATTATCAATAAGCATAACCAAAAATAATCTAATCATTTAGAACTCAAATCCAAAACTTGATGGTTTCCTACTGGTAAAGAATAACCCTCACTCTGTGTTTTCATCCCACACTAGAACCAGCAAATTAGGAACTATTCAACTTTGTTCTGTACCTCAAACACAAAAAAGGGGTTGCTCATAGGAGAATACTCTCTGACCCTTGCTGAGACACATGAGCAATTCCCAGTGCACAGAACAAGCAGTGAAGTTACAGTCGTGTCTGCTGATCCTCTTGCCCTCCTCCAGCCTCACCTTCCAACCCACTCTGTCCTGCTTGGCATTCTCACAGTGCACTGAGCACCTTGCTAAAATCTGCCTCCTCAGCTCTTTGGGCGAGGTTTTCCTCACCTATTTCCATCTAAATGAATTCAGCCAGCAAAAATGTGCTGTTTAAACTTTGAAACTGGTCTGACTCACAATGACTAATGTGCGTTTGGGACCGATTGTATGAACAGCTCAGCCTGAAGGTCTGAGGAAAGCAGTGTAGAGAAGCCAGCTACATTAGATCTGTGATGCTATGAACAAAGGCATCTTCTGAGTAAAGAAAAGTACTTATGAAAGAAGTCAGAATGTAACTCATTTTATTGCTGCATCATTCTTACTTACAGTGTATGATACTCTGAAAGATTTTTATTTTTCACAAGTATGATTTTGAAAGCATATCTTGATATAAGATAAAGTACTTCTAAAATAAGTTTTAAAGAACATTTGTTCCAGGGAAAGTTTCACTAAAAACCAAAATCAAGTGGTGAAAACAAGATTAAGTACATTCAGTGCAATCAACTAATACTAGTAAATGTGAATTGTGGTTCCATATGTTTGACATGCAATAACAATTAGTCTGAGGTTCTGTGAGAATATTAGAACTCTTTCTGTGGGAGGTGCCACCATATAATACAGAGATTAAGGGACCAGGATGTGGTAGATGTTAACTGAAGATTCCGGTCTTTGCAATGTGGTAAAATTGGGTTCAGCTGTGTGGCCTTACAAGGGATAGAACCTGCACTTGATTTCAGCACACCAGCACAGGCCAAGCTGTGCCTCAACAGACTGTGAAAGAAGGGGATCTTCCCTTTACCACTTCATTACTCCATGTTGTCAAATATTTTACTTTCTGCACTCACAAAAGAAAAATCTAATTAATTGACTGCAGCATTTTGCTACTGTGACTAAATTTAGTCACAAGTATAAAAAGGTCTCATTTTGTACTGGCTTTTAATATCATTCCTCAAAAGGCATCTCTCACTTTTAAATTTTTATTTTCTTTTAAACAAATAAATACATTAAATATTGTGGATTTAAATATACAACAGTACATTTATCAGGATTCTATAACTTGATAGGTACTCACTAAAAATCAGAAACATACCAAATACAGTTACTCTTCAATGTATTCCTCTGCAGTCTTGTAAGGAGCTAAAAATAAATTATGGACTACTTAGTTACTAAACACTTTCATTAAAGGTTATGCCTATACATCTATTTTTGTCACAAACATTTAAAACAACACACAACATTTATATTACTTCACTGAAGTTTGATCAAATGAGGAAAAAATGTTGTCTTGCTCTTGTATGAAATTTGATTTTGTGCCTAACAACAGAAAAAAAAGGGAATTAAAGGAATAGAGATATTCCTTTAATATTTTTGTGTTTTTGAGGAATTGAAGGACTAAACTTCAAAATGTTGTCTGTTTCTTTGGAGAAAAAAGCTGTCTCAGGTAGCTAGGAGGAAAAGAAAATATTCTTATTAGCAGTAAGAATAAGTTTTCTCATTTAACATGGATTTTCTAACTTTTATTTCTCTTCTCCTTAAATTTTAATTATATTTTGTTGTAACAATTAAATATAGCAATAGAGAAATAAAAAGATCATAATGAAAATGGAGAAAGACATGAGAGAATCTCCGATAGGATATAATGAAAAAAGATGACAGTGTGCCAACAGCTGTGTATGTTTCATTTCATCTACTTTATGAGCCAGACAGCAAGGTTTGTCTTTGTAAGAATTATTGGTTCTAAATTAAAACACTATGGTAAAACTAGATTCACTTATGGCTGAACCTCCGTATTTATTTTAATACTGTAATTATTAGTTGTAATGTTCTAAAATATTTTAATTCTGGTTTTCAGGAACTCTGCATTTCAAATTACTTTTAAATGCCAAATTTTATAGGAAGGAAATATTCCCTGTAAGAGCAAAGTCAACATGCATGAGGCAGGACAAGAGGAATATCAAATGAAAAACAAATTACCTGAAGAATAGAAACGAGATTTATTAATACTGTCAAGTGAATAGTTTTCTTTTGCCTGAGGAAAAATTATGGTTGACCATTGAATATAGAATAAAAAAAAAATTTTATATCCAAGTTCTTATCCTACCTTTGTGTTAACTCATAAAGAGGATAAACTTGCAACTTTGCTTTCCTCTAACTTAGAAAATTTAAAAAGGTTGCTTTTCCAAGAATTTTCATAAAAATAGAAATGTGATTTTTCTTGTCTTCAAATGTTCCTTCCATCTCTGTTTTTTTGCTAGAACTTTCCTTAACCTGGAATCATACAAGAAAATCAAAACTAACCAGAATCTTTACAGTCAATGACTAAACAAATGGGCTTCACATGATGGATCTGGAAGAATATGTCACAGAATCTCAGAATAAGCTGAGTTGAAAGGAACCCATAAGGATTATCAAGTCCAACTCCTGGCCCTACACAGCGTCATCCCCAAGAGTCACACCATGTGCCTGAGAGAATTGTCCAAACCCTTCTTGATCTCTGTCAGGCTGATGCTGTGACCACTGCCCTGGGGAGCTGCTCCCATGCCCAAACACCCTCTGTGTGAAGAACCTTTCTCTAATGTCCAACCTAAACCTCCCCTAACACAACTTCAGGTCATTCCCTTAGGTCCTGCCTCTAGTCACCAGAGAAAAGAGATCAGGGCCTGCCCCTCCTTTCCCCCTCACAAGGAATTTGTAAGTGCAGTGAGGTCGACCTTCAGTCTCCTCCAGGCTGAACAGGTCAATGATCTCAGCTGCTCCTCATATAGCTTCCCCTCAAGGCCCTTCAAGCTTTTCTGCCCTCCTTTGGACACTCTCATAGCTTAATGTCTTTCTTATATTGCCATGACCAAAACTGTATAGAGTTTTTTTCAAGGTTCTTTTATCCCAGAACCAGGGTTATTCTTCTAGGACTTTTTCCTACCATGAGCTGTATGTCATCCAAGTTAGAGCACACACATATGCAAGGACTGCAAATGCCAGTATTACAGCTGTGGTACTTCATTCTTAGAGTTATGAAATTTTCATTTCAGGCTTCCTTTACTCATCAGAAAAGGACTAAATAGATGGATAATGTAACACCAGCAATACTTTAGGCATTCATTGTCAACTGTGCCATCTGCAGACACCAGTCATGAACAGAAAGTTGTCAGTACTCTTCCAACCATTCCGATTCTGGAAGAAAGACAGTCAAATCTTTAACCACACAAACTCTTCTTCCTCCACATCAGTACACCTGTACTGAGCATGCACGTACCTAACACTCAGTTTCTCTCTCTCTCTGTGAGCCTGGGCAGAAGAGGAAAACAGTCTGCAAAGTCTGATTTCCTCCCAGGCAAAAGTCAGCAGGGGGACTGATGACGAAGTACTTGCAGTATTCATGTCCAGCAACTATTAGAAGAATCTCCTGTTAATTACTTGAGGCTGCTATGTGTGATTGCCAATCAATATTCCAGCTTCAAATGATATTAGTTAATTGTGACCAAAACTTATTACATTTTTACACGACTATAAAGTACAGATAATACATCTGGCCTCTTAGATGGCATCTCTAACAATTGTCATTGAGCCGTAATCCTTTATTGAAAAGTCTGTTCAGGATTTAATGAAACCTGTGTAAATTTTTAAACTGTAATTATTTTAATCTTTCTTCCATGGCAGATTGATGAGGAGAATTTAATATCTGTTCTCACTGGTCCCTTTTAATTTATTCCTACAATATTTATTCTCATTCTGTTTTAAGGCTGGCCAGAAATTATATTGGATTAACTCAGCAGATATGGAAGAAATCAGGTAACTGCTTCAATTCTTCTGATGTTGTGTTAAATTGCCTAATCACTGGCAGTGACCAGATGATGCTTTGTTTCTCAAGTATTGGCAAACCTGGCAACATCTACATGTCAAGTAATTTTTTTTAAAGTCACAATCCATTTACACAGCATAATCTTGCTGTCAAAAGGTGACACAGGCCTCCACAAACTCGAAGGAGTTTTCAGACTAGAGACTCAATCTGTCAGGCAAAAAACTTTCTTCTTCACTGAAATCAATTTTTTCCCTGCAGTTTGAAGGAGGCTAAAATTTCTGGAATAGGTCATTAGAAGCGATAAGCAAGACTGCAATTTTAAAAGTGAAAAATGCAGCTAGAAATGTCACAAAAGAAACTCCTAGGCAGTAATGGCTTGAAAAAAAATTATCTTAGTCATAAGAGTTAAATAATACACTTTAAAGTTAATCTTCTGTGATTTTAGTGGGAATTTACATATTTCAGGCTTTCCATGAGTACCTAGCACAGTAGAGAGGAGACATTCAGAGCCTCCACAGTGAAAAGTTACAGAAAGGATGTGCATAAGGCAAACTTGTATTTTGATGTGTATCAGGAGGGCAGCTTTGCCAGAATTGAAGAACTCATCCACCTGTTGTGGGAGCTCATCGAAGTCCATCTTGTTTTCTGGGAATGTCTTCTACATGGGCCAGTTATGATCTGTCACCAAAGGGGCAGACAACCCAGATTAATCTGATTTATCTCAGATAACATCACATTATCTACATATATATGTATCTTTTAGTGCCTGTGCTTCTGAGGCTTACTGTCTATCTGACTGTATCCATAATTTTTGAACCTGTTGGCCAAACTCAGTCAGTGAGAAAAGGGTGTCAGAGATAAAATTGCACAAGTTTAGCAAAAAGACCTGGCTTCCCAGAAGAAAAAGCACTTCTTAGCATACTCCATTTAGGAACAGGCTTCAATTGAGCTCACACCATGGGAGATGGATGGCCTAAATACCTGCAATGCAAGAAAAACTTTTAAATGGGGCTTACACTTTACTAGACACCAGAGAATCCAACTGTGAGGCACAAATCCATAGGAAACCAGGCTTCATTTATTCTGCTCACTGCACAGGGAGCTCCTTGTTTGTACTAAAAGCAAGGATGACTTTCAGTGTAGTTTCACTTTTGGCCAATATTATTTATTTATACCACACTGCAAATGTGAGTGGCATTTTGCCTTTCCTCCAATGTTTCTGTCTTGAGGAAGTTGTACTACAGGCCAAAATGTTGTCCTGAAATTCACTTGCTCTAGCAATGGTTCTCTGTTAACTTGATACAGGAGACAAGTCTTTCTATTGAAGTCAGTCAGAATATGTGCCTTTCCCTGCCACGGTGTGATGAGAATTCATGATGGGGGATGTGTGGGAGGAGATGTCTGATCCTCCAGGTTCTGAGTCTTGCACAGGGGGCTCTAAAACAAATCAGAAAGGTGACTATTTTGAAATCATAAACCATTTGTTTTTAGAGATATTTGGTTTTCTTGTTGCACGAAGCCCATTTTAAATACATATTTGCAGACTTTTAGACATTTTACAGAAGGAAAAAACTGTTCCAGAAGAAAGCAACACATCCACTCCTATATTTATGGACTCAAAATACCAAAGGAAGTGTGACATAGCCCCACATGCTGACCCTTGAGTGCTTCCTTTCTGTGCAGGGGTCAATCCTGCAGATGCTCGGTGCCCCTGATTGAAGCTGAAGACATTTGTCATCTTGTCTGATGTTCAGCACCTTCACCATCACAGGCTTTCTGCACAGGTCTTGTCTAAGATAGCAGACTTATTGACTAGGCATTTATGTGTTTTCTCACTTAAGTAATAACAAGACTTGTTCATTTTGCAGAAGATTTGAAACTAGAACAGCTGATGTAACAGCACTTCTGTGTTGTAATAAAAATGAGGGGTATTATTATAAATACAACAGCAGATTAATGAGTGCTTTTATGGTATTCATTTCAATTGCTCCATCTTTAAAGATGTATTTCCACTGTTACTTTGATACAGGAAGTAAATTTTCCAGGTTTCTCACATTTCCATCTTCCCATTGTTCTGTCACTTAAAACCATTTCAGGGCTCTTTTGTAAGGAAAAGAGGATATGCAATATTAATAAGTATGCCAACCATAACATTTAAGTACTAGGAGCCCTTGCATGGAGTTGAATATTTAAATATATTCTAAATATGCTGCTAGTAGGCTCCAGTTAAGACGTGTGAGAAGCACAGTGTAGATAGATCAGAATATTCCTAATGTGTCTTAAATTTACCAAGATGAGTTTCTCTCAGTGTTTGCTTATTAGCCTAGCTAGCACAAAAGGCTTAGATATACCACTTTTAATGGTATGCCCAAGCTAGGGGGAAAAAAGGTGTGCTCTGACTACAAGTCAGGTAAAAAAAGATTGAGAATCCTAGTGAAGATACAGTTTTCACATGTTTAAACAGAGATGAGCATTGAGTAGGAGTTTAGGGATTACCTTGATTTTTCAGAATTTAGGTAAATTACACCTTCAGTCTTCACTACATGTTAATGGCTATAATCTTGGTCAATGTAGGACAAAAATGTAGGTTTTCTGCCTAATGGAGGCAAGGACTCAGAACAGTATAACAAGGTTGCTTAAGTAGCACAGCTGTATCGCCATATACAAAAGACCAAAATTTTTTTATGTGTTGTCAGCTTAGCATCTAAAGCCAACTTTTGCTTATCACTCAGGTGTTTAAGAAATTCTTAATAATTTAGCACCTATACTTATGAGCTGATCCTCCAGTTTTAGAAAACTACTCAGTTTCACTAAGGAGAGGTTATGTCATTTGTGAAGATGGAATATATGTATACAGACATATATTTTTATGGCTATAATTAACTGTAACAAAAAGGTGAAGAGGGATGAAAAAGTAATACACTTCAGTTCAAGAATTTCCTCTTCTGAGGCAAGCACCGTGGAAAGCTCTGGGTTCCACTAGCTCTTCTCACATCTCCCCTTTTTTTCAGTGGGAAAAGGCAAGGCTGGTATTCCTTCTTTTGCACTTATGGTCAACATTGTAGCAAAGCAGTTCTCCATTAAGATTCATCACCTAGTTCCTTTAACTATAGACTTCATCTGGCTATCTAGATTCCTTCTAAGAAAAGATACTTCCTCCTCAAAGTACTTCTTCTCAATTGTACAGACTCTTTGGAGTTCCTCAGCTCTCTTCAGTGCCTGCAGAGGAAGTCTGAGCAACAGCCGTTGACTAAATCTTTAAAAAATTAAAATTCAGTCAGATGAATTACTGCCCCAGAACCTGAGGACAGAGGTGATGGTTCACTGACATAAATAGCTTATAGAAGTGTTCTCTGGGAAGTGCAAGGAATGTTTTCCAGTAACAGGAAATCTAGCATCTTCTTTTCACTCACTGAACACGTAAATAATATAATGGTTCAGACATGTCTTGTGGAATTAATTTTTAGTATTTTTAAAAGACTTATTTTGGCATTAATCCAAGCATATTGTCTCAGTAATATCACATCATTCTTGTTTGATTTTGACCTATTAAATATTTAACTAAGCTTTTATATATATTTAAAGACAATTAAATATGTTACCAAAAAAGAAAAAAAAAATTTTTGTATGCTTCAATCATGAAACATTTCTGGTAATTTCTTATCCCCTCAAAATGCTTATTCCAATTTTTTATGTTTTTTAATAAAATGTTGTAGAGTCAGCATATTTAAACATTTTGCCTTGAACCAAATACTCATTTTCCTTTGATTTCCATTATAACTTGAAAGACATGCAAGTCAACTGGACACTGGGAGCAGAGGGAGAAAGTGCAGGTTTTCCTGTGGCACTTGGTCGGTAGTTACTACAAAACAATGCAAGGACTATTACATCAGAATTAAAAGATGTCCTTCTTTCAAAGAGCAGGGATTGAGGGAAGCTCATCTCTGTCCTTACAGGCCACTGTCATATGCTGTGACTTGGGGAAAAAAAGGAGCAGAAAATCAGGAGAAAAAACCTTTCCAAATCAAACTGTAAAGGAGTGCTACCAGGAAGCCCCCCAGTAACACACAGCTGGTGGCATCTGAGACCTCTGGAAGGCTCAGTGGGTTACTAAGAGATGATGCTTCAGTGCAAGCACTGCCTCAGACTCTGGTTCAGAAATCCAGCAAGAAATGAGGGACTGGGGCCAGAGAGCTGGAAGGATCCAACAGAATGTAACAATAACTTGTCCAAGCACAGATCAGCACTAAAAATTAAGAAAGCTAAAGGTTTACATAATTAAAGGTGTGGCTGCTCCAGGTAAGTACATGAGCCCACGGGGATTAAGACTGGCCTAGACCAAAAAGGGTTACTTGGTGATAAATAACCCTTAGAAATGGTAATTATGTTATGCCCTAATGTTATTTACTGCCTAATACTGTTCACTGTGACTCCTTTAATTAATCTACCTGACATTCTCACTAACTCTTTCCTTTTATCCTTTGCTGAGATTAAAGGTCCTTTTTATCTTATTGCTTTTATGTTCATTCTTGGGTGAATCCATTATTAAATTAGATGCCTGTGTGCATTTTGAGCACCCATGGCACTCACTTTTGGGGTTCACAGGAACCTTATTGCCCCTTATAAAATGATTAAAACTACTTGACAATCCAACTTTCCTGGTTGCTTTGAAAGCAGTTTACCCAAGACAGAAGAGAAGTTCCCAAAGTATAATATTTCTCAGCTAACGAAATCCTTTAAAATGACTGTATCTTTTTAGTCTCACAGAAAGCCTCCATGTTTTTTTCAAATCAAGATTTCTCACTAGGCTCTGCATCGCTCTGAGAAGCTATCTAGCTAAATTACCCAATAATTTTCCTTGGATAGTATGCCCAACAAACTCACGAACCTCCCACATTATTATTTTCCGAGACTCTCTCAGGATATCTTTGAACTGCTTTTAATTACTCTGACTGGTCAAGGTCTCTACTGAAAATGCTCCAGTTCCCTGAAGCCGATCTTCCTGATGACTTAGGCAAGAAATAAATATTATTCTTTCACCTTGTAGTAAATTGCCCATGATCAGCTCTATGCTGCAAAGCATCGTCTCATAGCCCTTAATAATAGTGGTGGCTAGTTCAGTAGCAACATTTTATCCTGTAACACATATACTCCAAGGCAATTAAACAAACAAGTTGTTTACAAACAGTTTAATGAGGAGTAGCTATGACACACACACCAGTTTCCTTTCCCCCTGAAAGAAGCACAGTTCCTATTTTCTATAGTGATGGCCCCAGCAGACGCCTCTGTGAAGGTTTTCAGCGTGTGACCCTGCAGCCACAGACCCCACGGGCCCATTTTGCATCTGCCAGTGACTTCCCAGTGAGGGTGGGACCCCTGCCCTCACCTGGGGGTGTCTCCTCTGACTTCAGCCCCTTCCCTGCTGGGTGGGAGCTCCCTGCACACAGCAGCTCCAGCTCCAGCACTGTGCTCAGGGATGTGTTTTCCTGCAGCACCACGCCAAGCTCAGGGCCAAGCTCTCCACGAGCATCCTGACTCATGGCTCTGCTTTCCACTCTTGTGATCACTCTTTCTGAAGCCTTGGAAAATATGTTTGATTCCACCATCATTCAGAAAATAATCTTCCTTTTCTCACATAATTTAGTTGTCATTTCCCTTCTCTTAACCTGTAATGGTATTTTATGCCTGTGTGGTACTTTAAACGTTTTAAACTAAATATAATAATTTCTCAGTGGTTTCTTCTTAAAATGTGATGGTGAGCCAGACTGTTGCTCATTTTTTTTCCTGGCTTGTCTACCAAAGTAGTCTTGTTCTTTGATTTCTAAGCTTTTGGCTGGGATACCTTTTTAGTTCTGAGTTAATACAACACTGGGTGCAAAGGGAGATCTTGCCCAGGGGTAGAATGGTTAGACATATACTCTCTAGAAGTACTACAAACAGTAATAATAATAGTACTAATAATAATAATAGCAAAATTTCTTCAAGGATACCATACATGGGGAGTGAGATTGTGGTCAAAGGATAAGTGTTATTAAATTTTTGATGAAATAGTAAGATGCTGTAGTGGGAAAAAAAATGAAGGAATTTTTTTTGCTCAATTTCATTTATCAAATGTAATGAAAATTCAAATTCATTTAAATTTATGTTTTGTGATTACTTTTGCCATTCCTGTGAGAGTTGTCTACAATAACTCTTCAATCGAGCTGAATTCTGTAACTTACTTAAATGATAGTATTTCTGTTATGTATTATCAAATTGTTGAACTAAAACATGCAGAGCCATCAAGAATTTTGATATAAAACTGCAACTGTTTGAAAATGTGCAGCAAATGTCATCTTTAGAGCATATTGTGTCATCACCCTGCTGGGCACTTAGGTATCTTCTGTTTTCCATATTACATATATTTAAACTATATAAAGCAGAATGAAATTTGTAAAAGATAGATATCAAGCTACTTGCATGATATTACTACTGCCATAATACTGAATACCCAAGGCTATGAGTAGTGATAATCATACTAATCCTAGCATAGATTCTCACTAAGATGATCTCTGTTCTGATGCCTACTGATATTAAATACCAATAAAATTTGGGCCCTTGTTGGGAGATACTAATCAAACATATGTTCTGCCATACTGATCTATCTCTACTATTATCATGTAATAATGGTGCTCTGCAAGGCGCAGAGAGCAGTATGCAGCTTGATTCATTTCCCATTATCAGGTAATGCACAAACTGAGCTGACTATAATACGGAATTTCTGTGCATGAAAAGGGAAAGTAAGAAGTACACGAGTGTAAAAAGGGGAAAGAACAAATGGGGAAAATGTATGCCTGCCAGGGTGAGAACTGTGGGCTTACAACCATTAGCTTAGCAGACTGAGAGGCTATAGTTATGTTTTACTGCTTGTATTAACTACCACTATGTAAGATGACTGCTGACCAGGTGAGGGTGATGAATAGAAAAGGCAGCTGTGTAGCAGAGCTGTATTCTGCTGATGTTTACTCATGTTTCCATAAAAAATAAACTAAACCATGAACAATTTGCAGCCAATTCAGAAATCAGAATGGTAAGGCTAATCTAGAATGATACTTGGAGTTGCGCTCACTGGATTCCTGCTTCATTTTCCCCACCATTCTCTTACAGCACAGGTACTTGAATCTCCTGACTGCAGGCAGGAATGGCTGCAGACATAGAAGGTGCATGATTAATGTGCAGTGAAGATCAGTTTCATTGAATGCTGCTAGTTGTTATCAGTTTGCTGAAGAGATGGTTCTGTTACATTTGAGAGAGGAAAAATGTGATACACATCTCTATGCAAAAAAGTGAAACAAAGAAAAGTACATATATTAATAACTCTTAATTCTGCTTGTTTGGCATTGCACTTTGTTCAGTACCATCCACAAATTAATGTCGTACAAGTCATTGTTTTGATAGGCTATATGAAGATGTTTCTCATTTGCACTTTTGTTCCCTTGGAAAGAAAAAATAGCTCTTATTTTTAGCTTTTTGACCCAGTATTTTTCTACATGACTTGGAGACTTTGTCCATTTTTGCAGTACTAGTCACAATCTTTACTAACCAGTACATTTTAAATGTTAACATGGCTAGAAATTGTAAAGAGCTATAGCCTTGAAAACCTGAATTAAAAATTGGCCAAGTTCATGGCTACAACTCCTCCTGGAGCCATAAATGCTTGTCTTAGTTTAGGCACTTTTCATGGAAGAAGAAACTAAAGATGCTAAGCCAGGCAGAAAACTGCAGTTACAACAAGCCCAGACAAAAAGGATGAGGGGACATAACAAGCCTCAGCAAACCCTCAGCTGCTAAGGGCAGCAGTTCAGCAAGCCTGAGCAGAGACTTGTAGAAAGGGCAGCCTCTGTGAAGATCCTGTAGGGTCTAATGTCAGCCACGTAAAGCACCTGCATTTGGTATCCAGGCTTCAGCCACGGCTGTTGGAGGAGATCAGGCCCCTTCAGGATATGATTCACTGCTTCTGATGACCCAAGTACCAAGTAGGCACTCCCACAGTTCATACAATTTTTTTTCTCTTCTCCCCCCCCGCCCTACCCCCCCCGTTTTTCTCCCTTGATACCATTATTTATATTTAAAGAATGTATAGGTCCATATGCAGAACTTCCTAATTTTTCTGGTTGCAGAGTTTTGAGGGAGACCATGTGTTCTTTACCCAGAGATGTTTCAGAGGTGTTTCATATTCTGAGGTTAACAGCTTGGTAATGTTAGATTCACTATTATGTCTATTTGCAGTAAGCATTGTGGTGCCAAATACCTCATCCAGGCATCTGGACTTAGTCTTAAGGTACCCTCATGAAATTCTTTGGAAAGAAACTAGAAGCACCCATATTCTGCAAGGTACTCTCTGCAGCAGTTTTGTACAAAGAAGGGGTAAATTCAGCATCAACTTTCTGTTGTCCACTAGTGCTCACTTATTGAAAATAAACTTTTCAAGGAGAAAAGAAAAGAAAAGAAAAGAAAAGAAAAGAAAAGAAAAGAAAAGAAAAGAAAAGAAAAGAAAAGAAAAGAAAAGAAAAGAAAAGAAAAGAAAAGAAAAGAAAAGAAAAATTTAAAAAATCATGCAAGTTCAAACATTTGTTAAAATAACTACATTAATGTTGTTATTTGAACTAATTTATTCACTCACAGAATGCCCCTCATTGTAAATTAAAATCTGTTCCCCCACAAGAATTTTTCAAAGAAGTTGGATACTCTTGGTTAAAGGTTGAGTCCAGGAAAATATTTTATTTTAATACTGAAACCCCCATTTTTAGAAATATAATCAATATTTGAAAACTAACTATTTTCCTGTTTACATTTATGGGAAATATCAGCATAAAAAAGAAATTAAAAGCAATTTTTTTTTCCTCCTTTCTCAACTTTCTTATGAAAAACAAATGGTATTTTCCTTCAGCTCTACTGGCAATATAGAAATGTCAATATAGAAAGCCTTCAGGCATCGGACTGGGTTTCTCTTCAAAAGCACAAGGTTAATGAGTGTATTGAGAATCTTCAGGAACTCACAAGTCTGAAGGAACCTCAGATCCATCTGCTGGACTCTTTGCTCCATGACTCACAGGAGAGTGAAAGGTTGAATTACCAGCCCTTCCCTTTAAGAGGATAGATAACACTTGCTAAGCTTCTGAAGATCGATCCCTCCCAGAACCAGATCCTGCAGCTGGCTTCCAAGATGTTAGCTATTCCCTGGAGGATGCATATGTAATCTAATTGTTAAAAGGCTTCACTTATCTACTAGCCAGATTTTTTTTTTTATTGGTAGTAAATAAAAAAAGATATCAGAATTTAGAGCCTTTGAAAATGTGTCTTCAAAACCCTTAAGTTGTAATATAATCCTAAGAAATATTGCCAGTTTAAAACAGAGGCAGTAACTTCTTCACCACCAGCACCCTTTATTCAGAACAATTATTTGCTTTTCAAAACACTATTTTAAAAAGTCAAAACAAAATAAAACAAAAAACTAATTGCAATACATATAATTCCATGCCCAAATGGATAAAGATAGCCTTATGTGTGGGAAATGGTAAAAATAACTGATTTTCAGAACATCCTCTGAAGTAAGAAGATGTTGATTTGCCTGTTTTGTAGACTGTGAGATGTTGCTCATAACGTTATTCACACTAAGGAGAAATATATGTTTTCATGGGTACCACGTTTGAATAACTGCAAAAATAATAGCTGTAAATGTAGAAAAGGATAGCATCCATTCTGCATAAAAGTGTCACTGCCTGACTCAGTGACACAACATAGCCAACGTTAGAGCCAGGATTAAAACAAAATTCAGGAGTTTTTTTTTAACTCTACTATATACTTGCATTAATGGATTCTAAATTTCTTTGGAAAATATGGAATGTTTAACAAACAAATTTTGACTTTAAAATAATTTTTTCCCTCATGTGTGAATGGCTACAATATTCCATAGAACATATGTGCATAGAAATAAGCTATTTAGTACAGTTAGAACAAAGTTATATTTGAATCACAGTTTGGCATTAGTCTTTTCTTTCCTAGCTGTCTTTTTAAAGAAAAACCTGTCTTTGTCTTAAATCACAATGAAAAGCTGCTGTGCTAATCAATTAATAACATTCGTGATCATCAGGCAAATTGTTTTTGTTACACTGATTTTTATCATGATCATTGTTCTGTCTGTGTACCTGATTATTATCAGCCTGCAGTACATGTCTGTGCAGAGGCTGGGGTAATGCAGAATAGATCCTTGCAGACTGCTGTACCTGAATTGAAAGCTCTAGGCACTGCCAGAGCACCATGTACAGAATAAAACCAACTAAAATGTCATGCTAAAATTCCTTCGTGTAATCTTAAATTCTCCAGAAACTTATGTATCTGCACAAACAGACACAGTGAAAATCTCAACATCTAGTAATTTTCTGGATTTACTGCATGACAGGAACATCAGGTGGCAAGTTAAATAATGCAAGGCACAGAAATTGAGTAAAAATCTTCCTGTGAGCCTGCTCATCACAGACATGTGAGCAGCTGGTTCCCACTGCAATTCCTATTTTCTTCTAAGCCTCCCCAGCTGGGATAAGTGAAAGCTTTATCATGGTCACTGACAATCTGACAGCCATCTGAGATAGGCTGTGAGTCAGTCCCCCATGCAGCAGGAGGAACAGAAACTTCCTCCTGAAGCACTGGCAGCCAGCATCACCTTCCCTGCTTTGATTCCCTGTTTCAGGGTTCTGCACCTGCTCAGAGAGTGCTGCACCTCAGCATGGACAGCGTGGGAAGGTTACACACCTAGGAAAGGTTAACATGTAAAGTCTGATCCTCCTGAGAGAATAGCAGCTTTTCACATGAAAGGCAGAGGGATGCTCCTAAAAGATAAGGGATCAAACAGTTCAAGACTCACACTGTCTCTGTGAAGGCTGGTGGTGGCATTCGCATATGCCACACCATCTGTAATGATGGAATATAGAGGAGGTGGTCATGGGTTTGGGCATGTCAGAGACTTGATGCACACTGCCCTGCTCAGCACTTTCTCATGAATGCCAGGTTTGTGAGCTGGATCGGCCTGCAGTGAGAGACTCATGGCCAGCAGGCATGTGAGGGTGCCACCCCCATCCTGCAAAGAACTCCATTCTGGGCACTGGATCCTTCCAAATGTAAAATGTTTATCACTTGCAAGAATGGATTGAAAAATATTTTTGTAGTAGATTAAATAATTCCAAGAGTAGACAGAGGAATGGCTTACAGTGGAGAAAATAAAGATATCAGTGCAAGTAGAATTAATTTTTCTATAATTATTTCTATATTAATTCCAAGAAAATGGAGGGGGGGAGGCTGAGAGGAACCAGCAAAAACAAAGCAAAGAGAAGATTCACAGTAACTCAAAGAGTCTCTGTGTGACAGGCAGAGATACTTACTTGTTTTACAGGTTGATGAGACATTTAAATGAGATGTTAAAAATTCCATGCAAAGACCGATGTGGCAGCCCCACTGCGTAAAGATGCTCAGTGACGAGCCTGGCAGGTAATCGATGGAGATTTGCTAAGGCCCATGCTCAGCAGGTACTTAACGCCTCTGTAATCACAGCTCAAATGAAGTTCACCTCCAAACCTTGCTGTATTTTTCAGATTCTGACAGGATCCCTACATACATAAGAGATATAAAGATTCCAGGGTACATCTGGACAAGAAGCTGACCCTCCTTTAATTCATTTTAGTTGCAGAAATCCATTCAAGAAACACACGATTGGAATCAAAGAATGATTTTCTAAATTATACCAAGTGGAATATTCTGTGCAGCTGAACTAAATAGTCCAGAGACTCTCCTATGAAAATGCATAACTTGCCAACTTTTGCGGCATGAAAAATATATGTGTCCATGTGTGTTTGTGTGCACAGGGAATGTTAGAATTGGTTTATATTAGTGTATATTTAAGCAGGAAACAGGAAACACAAGACAGGTATTACAACTAATAAACTAGTGAATTTAGATCTGTGAATTTGAAACAAAACATTATGTTTCTTTAAAAGCCATAACCTAATACAGAGTTTTGTCAAAAACACAGAGTCAAGTACTAGAATCCTTTTTCCCTGGTAATATCAGTATAATTTATGTCTCCATAACAAAAAAGTTGGAAGTCTGTTCATCAAGCAGATTGTGTCTGGGTGAGATTTTATGCTAATAAGTTAGAACTCTATGTTTGATTTACTTGATGGATAATATAAAGAGAGTAACAGTGAAAAAGAAATACATTCTTAATATACTATTCTGCAGTCTCTGTAGTAAACCAGCAGATGAACTATGAAATTTATTTTTTAGATTTCATTAGGATTGTATTCACATGTATGAAAGATTATTATCCATACAGGTAAAATAAAAAAAAAAGATCTGTCTATTGTGACAATTACAATTTTTTTTTTAAATCCTTTGAGGCTGGAGTTTCCTGCCATGTTAGACAAGCTGGCTTGACTTAGTCTCAAACTACAGTAGATGCAATAATTCATAGCATCTGAATGGTAAAACAGTGTTCCAGTATTTAAATTAGCCTTTAATAGATGGCATGAATCATTTTTGTACTCATGCTTTTGCACATAGGATTGCACTGCCAGAAATGCAATGTTCTTGGTGACATTGTTTAAGGGTTTAATCTCATATTGCTGCTTCAGTAAGATTCCAAGGGCTGCAGAAAATGTGATGGGGTACACTGAACAAACTTATTACAAACAAAGCATTCCTCAGCTGTTTAGATAACTCTTCCAGAATAAAATTTTGAGTTACATTTCTATACAGCAGCAGTATACCAAAAAATATTTGTAATGAAAAGTAAAAGCAGATGACAAATTGTATCAAAATCCAAGCTTTGAGTTCTTGCAAAACAGTAAGTTTGAGCCATGACTATTTGAAATGTGATAAAGTTAATGTGAATTTAATGGCTTTAAAGACCAAAGCTATTAAATACCATACAAACCTGGTAAATCTATTTGAAAAGTCAATTGCTAGGCTTCTAGATCTTGCTACAATTTCAGAAACTGAAAGTTTAATTTCCAGCACTCCCAACTGAGATTCAGAATTACAGCACAAAAAATTACTTTCTTTAAGGTTTTACATACCAGTCAGGAGAGTGAGTCACTATTCCAGGAGATTGCCAATATATACAGAGACAGATACATGCAAGGAGGGAAAGCCCCACGGAGGGAGGGATGGAGGGCTGCCTCATCCCTGATAACCTACTGCACCTCAGCCTGCAGCCAGCTCAGCTGCCATCCTGGGGCTCTGAGACAGCTTTGCCTGAAGTCATTCCCCAGCCACTGGCTGGACTGACACTGAACTGAAAGAGGGTAAGAATGCACTGAGCAGGAAAAATATTAAACCTTTCTTCACTGGGAGCAATGAAAAATACCCGATAGACAATAGCACCAATAAACCAAGTGATCCATAAATACGTTTCTACTAAAAAAAAAAAGGTGGGGGAATTAACTGCAGAATATTTTATCATGCTGCGCAAAATGCAGACTTCTGCAGGTTGTAATAAAGTAGTCAAAACATACTTTTCTCACTGGCTTTGCTCCCACTGAGCTATCTTCCAGTTCTCAGGGACTAATTTCCCTAAGCATCAGCAACTGAATGTTTTTCTGCACATTCAGCTGAAATTTTTATGAATTTTTAAGATTTTGGGTTTAACATATTCATGATGAAAATTCTTGAACTAATATCAAAATACATGAAAGAGTCAATGACCATTTCATGAAAAGCCACCGAGGTTTCACAAATCTGACAAGAGTACATCCCTTGATATGCAGTTTTTCTGATGCAGATACTGGGCCTGAATGAGCAGAGTAGGGTCATCCCCTCTTCTCCCATCAAAGGTGCTCCATTGCCTCCTTCCAAAAATAAGCAGAATCAGCAGCAAACATGGCACTGGCATACTCCTAGTTAGTGTTGCTACTGTACAGTGCAATCGTGCCTTTAGACTTTCTGCCCATTGCCTGGAATTTATGACACAGGTTGCCTGACCATATCTGATGTTCTGGCCCTGGATCCATTCTGAAAACACTATATCTCTGAAATTATGTTTCAAATCTGCAAAGAAAAAATCTGCTAGAGAGGTTATATATTTCTGTCCTGTGATATCATCAAACAGAAGGCTTGTGAAGCTACAATTTCAGCTGGATGCTGAATAAAAAGTCAGTTTAAAATACTCTGCTCCGTCAGTGACAACAAAGCCTTGGAGTTTAAAGGCAGCTTCAGAATAACATATTTAAGCTTTGTCTGTGGAATCTAATCCACATACTGACTATTTGGGTGAGTGTGCCTGGCTAACAGACACTACTTTCATTTGATTGCCACTCTTTATCCACAGATGAGTAAGAAAGTCCAAGAATTTCAAGACTGATGCCATATGCCTATTTTTTTTTCTTAACAGCATTTTATATAACCAAAACAATGTAAATCAAGATTTTCAAGCCAAAACAAGAAAAAAATCCCTGTGACACTAGTTTCTTCTAACATAGAAACAGCATTTTTATTGTCAAATAAAACCAATGCTATTTTCACTTCAAAGCTCCTGTGCTTTGCTTTCCCTACAGTGTTCTGCCCAAGGTCCTTCCAACTTCTTGTCTCTTAAAGAACACATCCTAACAAAAATGCAACCCATAAAAATTACTAACTCCTGTGCTGGCTGTAATAGTCCAGGAAGAGTAATGACCAGCTGTTCTGCAAAGTCCCCATTCTTTTTCCCTGCTATATTGTGGATGTGGGGTGCACAATAATTTTGGGAAAGAGGAGAAAAAGGAGTGTTTTCTTACATGAGGTGGAGATTCCTGCCCGTACACTGTTATTTCTGAATTTCTGTCTCCCAGAGTAAGAAGACATACACCTCCCTAAGAGCAAAGAAAGATTTTGCATATTTTTAATATCTGCCAATTTCAGCAAAGTAAATAGTTAAGAATGAAATTAATTCAATCTGTGGGACAAAAGTTTGGATTAAAGACTTTGCATTTGGGTCCTACATTTAAAGAATTCATTCAATACAATATAATCATTTGCACATACCTTAACTAATCAGCAAATATATACAGCAAATTTAAAAATCCCATTTGGGCATTTCTGCCTAAATATACTGAAGGAACTAGAATTTTAAGTAAAATTAAGGCTTCAGTTTAGAAACACCTATTTTCCGTTTTCCTGCAGTAATCCCTTTGAAATCAACTCTTAAACTATTTTTGAATTTTCCAAGTAATGGTCTTTCTGACTTCAGCAGGAAAAGAAAAAAAAACCTCAGAACACATTGCTATATAGAGGGTCTATTATGAAATTGAAACTACTACAATGCCAGTTGACCATGACTAGAATAAATATTTTCTTGAAGTTTTCCAAGTCCAAAAAATGAAGCAGTCTTTAGCAGTGCCTACCCAGATCTCCCTTGCAGAACTGCAAAGGGTTGCAATTGTTACAAATATCTTCTCAAGCAAAGTATGCTTAGAAAAGTAGACAGTGAGACCGGTTGATTTAAGTGGGGAAAAAGCAAATAGGCTTTTGGATACAAAGATATTTTTTGAATAGGAGAATTTACATCCATTACTTACAATTGCTGTATGACCATTAAAGAACAGTTACTTAGAGATCGCATCCAATACTGAAAAAAAAATTAAGAACTTTTCACATAGCACTATTGAAAAAGGGGAATAAGATAATTTTTTTTTTATATAACAACACCTTACACATGTAGATAGGTGTGTTGTCTGAGACTCAGAAAGCCCTTAAGAAATAAGTCACTTGTAAAGGAAATATTCAATTCCCTATCCTCCCTGTGAATAGGGGATAACACAGTAGAGTGTATTTTTTGTTACATTTAAAACTCAGTAAGAATGAGAAAAATACTGGAAGCCTCCCAGTAAAGGAAGTCTGTACTAGGCAAAAAATACAAGAAAGCATTAACGTTTGTTCTGCAGAAACAAAATAACTCTGTCTTCTGCTCCTCTATCTAAAAACATTAATAACTCAAAAAAGTGCCCAGTTGACTTTGAGATGAGGTGGTTCCTGGGCTGCAGTGAAAACTCATTTCCCAAACCCTCAATGAACTGAGGCAGAAATGATGTATTTTACTTTAATTCCTAAAATTTACTTACTTACTCCAAATAGCCTGGCAGAGGATGTATAATTTTGTTGTCAGTGCTAGGCAGAGTTTTGCTGGAACTAGATGCCTCTTACTCAGTGCCTCTTTTTGAGGGAGAGTACATCTCTGCAGCTCCTTATGGAGAAGCTTTATGGCTCTGAATACTTAAAATTTCCTCTGCCAGAAGAAAGCTTTTCCAAAACCAGATAAACATGAAATGATCAACAACACAATTCTGAAGAGTTGCTCTTTGAAACAGCTTTTCTTTTAGAGGAAAACATAGTTAACCACCTTTTGCAAGTGCTCTGCAAAGACATTTCACCTTGTATGATCTTAAGCCACAGTTTCTGTAACTCCAGTTAATATTTAAGGTATAATAAATCACCTTATGTCTTTCTGCCTCCCTTTTTCCTCTGTCAATTGGAACAGAAACTACTAAACTGCTAAAGAGGAAAGAGTTTTCATGAAAGTTGTTTTGTTATA
>VXBI01013783.1:179-55236 GCA_013397375.1 Toxostoma redivivum
CCAAACAAAAATATCACCTTATTATATATATTATGTGTTTGTTAAATTTTATTTGGAAAAAATAAGACTTTGGGCCATAAATTCATATGAGCCTATCTGAACACTGAACATTTGAAAATCAACATTTCATGCAAAAAGAATATTTTATATACTGCTATATAATAGTTAGGTAGAATAGTTTATATATTGCTATATAATATACTGCTGAAAGTATGAAATATATCACAGTTACTGTTACCACCCTTATTTTAGATATACTTAAGATATCAGGCAAAAACAGTATATTGTGTGCTAAGCTTCCATTTTCACTTAGATTAAAAATTAAAAAGAACAGCAATTCCTAGCTCTAAGAATATAAATTGGCGGTTTAAAAACTAAAAGTTGTAGATATGTCTAAATTTTGAAACTTGTACAAACAAGAATTTCTGGCGAATAAATCCATGTTATCAGTGATTCTTGGAACTGGTTAAGAAATTCAGTTTGTACTTACGTGCTTACTGAGTGCAATCCAGCTGGGTTGGATTCATTAGTGCTATAATTCAATAAGTTTTATTCCTTCTTGACTCTTATTGAAGTGATAATAAACTTTCAGAGAGACATTTGAACCCTGTATACTTTTGCCCCAAAAACTTTGTGAATTTGAATCATTACATAATTATAAATATCTTTAAATAAATGCAGTTGTCTCTGACTCCATTTAATACCCTGTCAGAACCTTGGCTGATTGTCAATTGTAACATAAACATATAAAGTTAAGTTTTATTTCTCATTGATATTGCTAAAATATAATCAATATAATTTTTAGATATCTGGTAGAAGTATTTTCTCCCAGGCAGAATAGTTTTTTGCAGGCTTCGGCCTGAAGCAGATTTTTCATGGCAGATTTCTCAAAACAGAAATTTCGAAGAGAACTGCTGACACAACCTTCACTCCTACCTAGTAGTGTGAACTTGCCACTGTAATAATTAAGCAATTAGGCATGACAGAGAGTGTGAGTTTCCTGAGATAATCACATCCCTGGGGTATTAGAAGTCATGATCCAGAGATAAGTGGTTTTAATACCCCAAGGGTGTGATTATTTTATGATAACCACACCTCCTGAGGAGATTTATAAGATTTAAAAAATCTTCAGTGTAAAGTAAAAAGTAAAAAGTGCTGGTATTGCAAGAGTAGGAAAAAGTCTGAATTTAGAGAGTGCTATGTGGCTTCCTCAAATTAAGGAAGAATTGCAGTACACAACAGCAATTCATACAATTATCCATAGTCCAATCTATTTTACTGGAGATTATATCTAAGAATTTGGGATGAGGCAATCATAGATATATGTACAGACTGGGGAATGGGAAGTTTAAAGGCAGGGTCATGGAAAACGACCTGGGGGTCCTGGTCAGTGGCAAGTAGAACATGAGCCAGCAGTGCCCTGGCAGTCAGGAGGGCCAAGCGTGTCCTGGGGGGCATCAGGGACAGCATCACAGCCAGGCAAGGGAGGGGATTGTCCTGCTCTGCTCTGAGCTGTGGCAGCCTCACCTCCAGTGCTGGGGGCAGGTCTGGGTGCCACAATATAAGACATGAAACTATTAGAAAGTGTCCAAAAGAGGTTCATGAAGACAATGAAGGGCCTTGTGGGGAAGCCATATGAAGAGGGAATGAGGGCACTTCTTTTGTTCAGCCTGGAGAAAAGAAGTCTGAGGGGAGACCACGTAAGTCTAGAACCTCCCTGTGAGTGGAAGAGGAGGGGCAGGCACTGGTCTCTTCCTCTGTGGTAAGCAGAGACAGAACCCAGGGAATGGCCTGAAGTGGTGTCAGGAGAGGTTTAGGTTGGATATTAGGAAAAGGTTCTGCTTGTGTTTGGGCACTGGAACAGGCTCCCCAGGAAATGGTCCCAGCACCAAGCCTGAGAGGGTTAAAAAGCATCTGGATGATGCTTTCAGGCAGATGGTATGACTCTTGGGAATGGTGCTATGCAGGACCAGGAGTTGGACATGATGATCTACATGGGTCCCTTCCAACTCAGCATATTCAGTAAGTTATTGTAGTCTTTCTCCAACTTCTAATAGGTCAAGCAAAAAGTAAAGTCAAGACCTTAAACCTTGGAAAAGTAGTCTTTCAGTTGCTTAAGGTGGATGGGACAGATGTTCTGCAAAACTGCTTTCAGGAATAAAGGTACAAAAGGGATCCGTCAGATATTTGAGGACATTTTTCTCAGAACACAAGAGCTTTGCAGGAATTCAGGCAAGGACATTTGGAGACCAACATAGATTAATAAAGAACTTTTGTTTAAGCTGAAATACAAGACGAAAAAGGATAAGTACTAGAAGCAGAGACACATGTTTTTGGAAAATTATGAGGATGTGGGTTGGGAGTGTAGCCCTGAGACTGGGAAAGCCAAGGGAAAAATCTAACTAAATTTGTAACTAAATTTGTCAGGGGATGTGAAAAGTAATAAGTGCTTCATACAGGTATATTAGTCAAAAAAGGAAGACAAAAGAAACTGTACCCCATAAGACAGAGGATCTGATGACAGTTGACATGGGGAAGACTGAAGTACTCAACAAGACTTTTCTTCATTTTTCACTGGAAATTGCTCATCTTACATCTCTTGGGACCTTCAATCTCAGGGCAGAGACTAGAGTAAAGAAGTCCAGTCCCTCTCATCATAGGAGAAAATCAGGTTCAAGTAACCTGATGTGATCCACTGATAAAAGTAGTAGGATGCGATAAAGATGGTTTAATGTATAAAACAAAATCCACATGTGCAAGCAAAGCAAAGCAAGTCAAGGAATTCATTATCCCATGAGCAGGAAAGCAGGGCTCCATCATACTTAATGGTGACTTCAGAAGGCAATGTCTTCACTCTGAACATCCTTCTCCAAGCACTGCTCTTCGCAGTTTTTCATTCATGACCATATTCATGACCATCATATGGTCATATGCAATATCCCTCAGGTCATTTGGGATCACCTGGTAGTGCTGTGTCTGTTCTCAAAAGACTTGTATCGCCGCAGCCTCATCACTATTGTATGGGTAAGAAACAGAGCATCCCTGAATTATCAACACTGTTTTCATCACAAATCCAAGACTAAGCCCAATTCTAGCTACTGTGAAGAAAATTAACTCTATCCCAGCTCACACTAGCACATAAATATGCAATATGGAGAAAGAAAGGGCAAAGCAAACTGGCCATTTTCCCAAGTCATTACAGAGTTCATCAGAGTTCTGAAGTCTTTTAATACCAGCTTATTCTGTTTATGTTTTTGTTGTCAACATTATGTCCACTTATGTTCTTGCTGAGTTAGAATACAAGTTTCATTACGGAATACAAGACCATGGGTAATTACAGGCAGAGCTGAAAACTCTGTAATACATTTCTGTGGTTCTTGTAGTTTGGTTTTCAATGGCACTAAAAATAAAGGGATTTTTTTTTATCAGATCATCAAGGAAATTAAAATTTATTTGTAGAGTTTAGGCAAATATATAGCATAGCACAATTTACACTAGAATGACACTTACCACTTCATACAGATAAAATTAGTATATCTGGGCATTATTAACTATTTGGGGACACATAGCTTTGCATTTTTTTCTATGTAGCTTTGGTAGCTCATGTGCATACTATAAACTGCAGGATCTGGAAATTGGAATGAAATGGAATTGGAATACCTCTTCATCTACACCTGAGAATTTCTAATTACCATACAACTCCATTTTGTACTCTGTGCAGTAGAAGAGCACAGAAAAAAAGAGAAACTATGATTCCCTTTTAATTTTAGACAAAAAGTGAAATATTCACCTAAAGTTGATTAGCTCTTAGGCAAAGGTCTGTAGTCATTAAATATAGTTATTTTTTGTTAATGGATTGATAACAACATTTTACTCTTATTTGTAGACAGGATGGATTTTCTGAGCTGTAGGATATTTTTTAAGTCTCTTATCATACCATGTGTTACACTACAATTTCCTTTGCACCACTTTGCAAAACTTGTATAGAACAACTCACCAATGCCATAGCAAAGAAAGGAAAAGACAACAAGCTAAGTGATGATAAAATGAACTCAATCAAATTTCATTGCAAGTATAGCTTTAGACCTGTAGAAGCAATGCAAGCCGATCAACTTGGCAGTCAGTCAGCATTTTTATAGAAAAATAGACATGTTTTAGTAGAAAGGCAGGAATCATTTTCATATTAGTAGTTAAACAGAACAGCCTTGCAGAGTTCTGAAGTGATCAAAATACTGTTAAAGGAAATATTTTAGGAAATGACAGTAAAACCTTTCATAATTTTTCATCCATATTCTCTGGGAAACTGAAAAATTACCTACTAATTTTACCTACAGACAGACATCATGCTCATTTACTTCTCTCTATACATGTCTATGCACATGACTATACATGTCACCATAAGGTCTTTCCAGTTCCCAGTGGAAATGGCATATATTTAATTAAATTTGAAGGGGTTTTTTTTGTGGCATTTTTTTGTTTGTTTGTTTGTTTGTTTGTTTGGTTGGTTGGTTGGTTGGTTGGTTGGTTGGTTGGTTTTTTGTTGTTTAGTGAGGCTTTTTTCGTTTGTTTGTCTGGGTTTTTTGTTTGGTTTTTTTGTTTGTTTTTTGTTGGGGTTTTTTTTTCTGGTTGGTTGGTTGGGTTTTTTTGTTGTTGTTGCTTTTGGTTTGTTGAGGTTTCATTTTTTTCTTAGAGGTGGTCAACCAGATTTCACATCCAAGGTTTATCTAAATCTTTCTTTCTGAACTAAAACCTTTGAGTCGCATACTTTCCTATCCATCCACTCAACCAATTCCAAGTACACACCATATTTCCTATCACTTTTAGTGCATACATCTGTATCTTTGCTTTCCTCTTAGCAATAGATAGTTGTGATCCCTACAGATTTTAATAAAGCAAAGATAGGAAGATTAAGCTGCTTGTTGTTTTTTGTCTTTCGAATTATTTTTTTCTATCTAAACTGAAAGTATGTATTTTTTTTATCTTGAAATTATAGTGGGAAACAGACTTTGACTAAAATGTAAGAGAAATACGGAAGTAACGACAAGCCATAGAGAAAACCAAATACTTTGTTCAGCAGTGTATTTTATTTAACCTTTGGAAGCCAAGGGTGAAGGACAAATGAAGGACAAATTTTAGAATTTCAGAGACAGATATATTTTAGAAGAATTTTTGCTAGAACTTCAGTATAACCTGGAGTTATCTGAAACTAAAAGGAAATAACAACGAAGGAAAACATGCCTACAAATATTTATCATATTGAAATTTTTTAAATTGAAATAGAATTAACTCTCAACATGCTCAAGAAATGGAATAAAATTAATTTGGATTTTTTTCAGAATGACCACTCTGCACTTAATGAATACAATGCTTATTTAGTTCACAACTCTTCTCAAAGAAAATTCAAGACATGATCAAAACATCGCCTTGCTTTGAGTTGCCCTTCCTTCTCCTTCCCACTTCCTATACTGTACTGCATTAATGACAGACTTATTAAATAAAGTCCAGCTCAACTTCATACACCTCTCAATCAAATGAAATCAAACTGTTCAAATCAGGAAGGTTTTTAGCATCCCTTCTGAAAGGTGGACGAAGCCTTTAAAGAAAAAAGGATAAATATTTTTTAATAAATATTTTCAATGTTTTCATAATGAATTATATTTTATATTCACAGGTAGTCCCCCCAAGTATGAAGAAGTTCTTTATTGTGTGGCTGACCATGCACTGGATTGTCCAGAGAGGTTATAGGTTTTCCCTCACCGAGATGTCCAAGATCCATATGGACACAATCCTGTGCCATGTGCTCTGGGATGACCCCACTTGAGCAGGGAGGTTGGACCAGATGACCCTCTGTGGTCACTTCCAACCTGACCCATTCTGTGATTCTGTAATACTGTGATTATTCATTATATTTGGTTTAATAATTTCAGTACATAGGTGCTTCTAAATATAAAAAAGATACTATTGAAGTGACTAAACTAATTCTTGGATCAGGAGATAAAAAATTCAGCATTTATAGTGCGTTTTTGAAAAGGTTACCACAAACATGACTACTAACTGTCCATTCAGTATATGCCTCTGACATACAGAACTGTCAAAACATAAATTGATCAATTTGATGGCATTTTTACTAAAAAGAAGAATAATTCTGCAAACTAAAAATCACAAATCATCTAGGAAAACTTCGACAACTTTGATGGCTTCCTAAACCTCATATAGGGATGATTTTAAATTTATGCCAGAAAACTAGTAATGCTGAGGGGGAGGGGGGGGGAAACAGACTCAAGAAACAACAATAAAAAACATCATCAAAACCCCCAAACCAGCTATAAAAATTTCTAACTCTGTATTAGATATCTTCTAGACATCTAAAGACATGATTGACATTTTAACTTTGCATAAATTTCTGGAGTTGCTGTCAGTATTATGCTTTTCATTGCTGGCACAGCAACAAAAGTCTGCTTTCATACCATATGGAGTCAGAGAAACTTTAGTACAACTCCAGTATTCCTATATTCTCCAGTGATTGGCAAGATTTCTGTGGTGATTTTGAAATTGGTTTATATTCACTAGTAGAAATATTAAAAGTGATTTTGGTTTGATTTCTACAGCCTCTTTCTGACCTGCCATGGCTAAATGGAGATGCCAAACTTTAGGCTGACGCATCTAACCTCTAAAACTCAACATAATAAAAGAATCCCTAATTTAGCATTGAATGAGGTGCTATGCTGCAAGTGACAGTTGGCTTTGGGGGATATAGCTCAGGGCTCCTGCAGTCTGTTTGCTTCCTGTGTTGGATATAGGTCATGTGATGCTGCAGTACACTGTGTGAAGTGATTTCTCTCCTCCAGAAGATTTATTCCAGTGCTTACATTCACAGTCATTGTGAAGGCATGTCCACAGTGAACAACTCTGACACTAGAGCCAGTGTAGAATTTGTAAGAAAAATGTAATTGGATGGTTAATCCATCTCAGAAGCAAAACATCCCTCAGGTAAATGTTGGTCTATTCTGTGGTTTTTTCTGTCTAGCACTAGAAACTGATTACATATATGTTGCAGATACCAACACAAATATCATGGAAATCCTGGACAGCAGTTTAACCTGCCTGGTTTTCTTCACTGAGAATTCGCCCTTCCCAGAATATCCAGGAGGCTTCTGTATAAATGCATAAAAATCTTCTTTGTGTGTTGCTGATCTCTCATATATCAAAGCCAGCAAGAAAATACTGATTCTGCTGAAATCTTTTAAACTTCCATAATTCTGGAAATTCATGTTGTATTCATCTGAACAAATATTTGTATTTAATACACTGCTGGTTATTTTTAAAGCAGTACACACAAAACCATTTTATTTTCTATGATAAGGTAATACAAACTATTATTTAATTAATTTCATACTTCATTTTATTATTTGCAGGATATTAATAGACCTCTTGATTTTACCTCTCCTCAACAATCTTTTGGTTATTTTATTTTTCTTATTCTCTCTTGCCCTTTAATTATCTTTTCCTCTCTTCACATCACACCTTGTCCAAAAAATTGCTTGGTTCCATCCATTCTTTTACATTAAGTTGTGCCTTATCAAGTTGTTTTATTAAATCATTTTACCATATACAGAAAAATCTATGACTTTCCAGACGAGATTCCCACATAACCACCTCCACAGCCAAATCTGTCAAAGACCAATATTTGTTTTCAGATCTCTTTCAGTGAACTGAAATGCTGGCTGAGTGTGTCATCAAGAAGAATTAAAACAACACAGATTTTCTATGTAGTAGCAGGGTGTTTTAAATTCACTTACTGGAAGCCTTCCCATTTCTTTGCACAAGTTTATATCAAAAGGGATAATACTGGCTCTAAGACTGAGACATTTAAGTGCAAACTCACAACAACCAGAATCCATAATGACTGGCAAAATATTCCAAGGAAAACCAAATGAAAAAAATTATTTATTAATATAATAATTGACTCATTAATTTTTTAAGTCACTGCTATGGCACATATGGGTAGTTAAGTCCAGACACAAATATAAGCTATGATCAGGTAAATGCACTGTACTTCTAGGCTTTAAGAATCACTTACTGATTCAAGAATTACAGAAGAAAATAGGAGAAAGGAAAAAAAGGAAGTACTTGTGGAATGAGAATAGAGCACAAGTTATATTTGCATATAGATCTTCAAACAAGTATTAGTGTCTCTGTTTCTTGATTGTGCTTTCATGAATGTAGAGGTATCAGAGTCCATAAATACCCCCATGATGTGAATAAGTTCAAGTCAAATCTGAAAAACTCTTTCCAGGAGGTTAATTGCCCCATTTATCCTGATCAAAATTAATTAAGTTACAAGATATCACTGTCTTAGTTTGCAATATAAGATATAACCAAAAGTATGTATTCTATTACCACCTGTTAAAAACAGGAGGGGAAATATTTTTTATCTCTTCCATGACCCATCCCTCATAACTCTGGGGAGATATCTTCTGTTAAAGGGCCATCTGTTAAAACCAGGTGGGGAACTGTTCTTTATCTCTTCCTCCCTTTCTCCCATTCGACCCATCCTCCCTCCAGGAGGATATATTCTGTTAATGGGCTGTTGAGTCCCACTGTATGACTGATAAAATTACATCATCCCACTGGGAGATGCTCCACTGAGGGGGAGGAACCAGGCATTTCCTACCTAGACAAAAATCTGAGATTTGGAATAACAGAGCATCCTTTCTCCACTGGATTCCCAGAGGAAGACCAGACCCATCTACACCACCACTGCTCCTTCAGAGGAAAACTGCACCCTTATACAGGATCACTGCTTCAACAGAACCACATCTGTCACTCCAGAAGGACTGCAGCCACCATTTAATGGGACTGCTACCAACACCCTGACTGATGGGATGTCAGGTTATATTCTGACTCTGACAGTGTTTTTGTACTATTGCATTTTATTTTAATTTTCCTATTAAACTGTATTTCTAACTTGGGATCCCTCACTGGTTTGCTTTCAAACCAGCACAATCACAAACTTTTTGTCTCCATTTCCTCTTGGTTTCTAGTGCATTCCTTTGGTATAAGACATAAAATGGGTGTGGGACATGGGATCAGTAGTAGAAAAAAATAATTAAGATTAACTAAGCTTTTCTCTATCTCTAATTGTACAGACTTTGCTAATGAGCTGAAACCAAACAATAAATTGACCATAGACTCCATTTAAAATACATTCTTCACTTCTGCTCATAAACTGCTGTCTCCCTTAAATTTCTGCAAAGAGAGGTAGCACTGAAAAAACACAGCATTTATCCTTAAATTCAATAGCAAAAGTTGGAAGAAGGATTGTCCAAGGGGAGCTATAGGGAGTAATAGGGAGATAACATCCAAATAAGTAGAACAGGGAACAGGTCAGGGAAATACCATGAATAATCTGTAAAAGTCGCTAGGAGAATAAAGAAGTTAAGTTACACCAGGACACAAATGGAGGGGAAAAAAAATATGGAAGGTTAGCAAAATGAGAGAACTAGAAGAAAAATAAAAGTAGTGAGAAAAAATTAAAGAAAAACTATTTTAATAAAAAATTCTAAAAAAGATATCTGACACAGTATTTTTTCAAGGTTCAAAAAAGGAGAAACCACTGAAAAGTTGAAAATATTGAGCTTCTTTCTTAGTTTGTGGAGTAATTTTTCTCCAGACATCTCTCTACTTCCGCCACAACAAAACTGTCCTTCTCAATCTCTACACCTCCTTTGCCCATCATGACACTCATTGCACCTGTATCTATTGACTGTCTATGACACTGTGAAAACTTCTCTGTATTTATACAGTGTGACACAGGTCAAGACAGAGGAAAGCTCCTTAATAATATCAACACCACTATTCTGTTTGGACAGAATAGAAGGGAAGGTTTCTAAAACAGGACAGGAGGAGGCTCAGGCCTCTCCTGTGCACAAAAGAAAGAACAGTGTAGGTGACTAGGCAGCTTAGGGAAAAGCTTGCTGAAAGCTGATTCGAGCAGCCCTCTAAGGAACTAGATGAAGTCTCAGCTACAGGTTGTGCCTGAATGGACTGACCTGCTGCTGTGGTGCCTGGACTTCCTTCTTTATCAATGATTCCAAAACATTGGCCGGCCTCTCCTTGTCATCGACTTAAAGGACTGTTTTTTCCACCTCCCACTTCATCCTGATGATGCTCCAAGATTTGCCTTTTCAGTTCCAGTCATCAATCAAAGTGAACCCATGCAGAGATACCACTGGAAATCATTGTCTCAAGGAATGAAGAATTCACCTACAATTTGCCAATATTTTGTTGCATAAGCTTTATCTCCAGTTCGACAGAAGCAAGGAAGATCCACAATTCTACGCTACATGGATGATTTGTTCATCGCAGCTCCAACACAGACAGAGATGGAGCAAACTCATGCTAGTGTTGTTACTGAAATCCAAACGCTGGACTTGAAATTTCTATAACCAAAATTCAAGTTCCACCCTGGAAGTATCTGGGATGGAAGATGACTGAAAAAACTATTACACCACAGAAGATACCACTCCGGACTAGTGTCAAAAACCTGCAAGATCTACAACAGCTTCTAGGAGAAATCAGCTGGGTCAGACCTATTTTGGGAATTACAAACAATGAATTAGGTCCACTTTTTAATCTATTAAGAGGAAGCTGTGACATCAACTCTCCAGAACTCTAACACCTGAAGCTCGTGCAGCCCTCAAAAAAGTCACGGAAGCTTTCCAAAGACAACAAGCTTATCGCTGTATTCCAGAAAAGCCATTCTTCCTTGAAATTTTAAGGGAAAAAATGCAGCTTTATGGTCTCATTTTTCAATGGGACCCTTCTGAAAGAGATCTTTTGTTGATAATTGAATGAGTTTTTCTTTCTTACAGGTTTCCAAAGACTATTTTTACAATTTTAGAGATGATAGCACAAATTGTAATTAAGGCCAAAACAAGATTGTTAAGTTTAGCAGGTCAAGAATTTGCAGTTATCTATTTACCATTGAAAAAGATTATCTTGAATGGGCAATGCAAAATTCTGATGATTCACAATATGCATTGTTGAATTTTCTAGGTATCTGTTCAGTCCATTACCCAGCTCACAAATTATTGCAAACAAAATTGAGTTTTAGAGAGAAACCTATGTTAAGAAAAGAACCTTTAAACGCAGTAACTCTCTTCACTGATGGGTCTGGCAAAAGTCACAAATCAGTTGTAACTTGGTTGAACTAAACAACTAAAGCTTGGGAATCAGATATTCAAATAGTAGAAGGATCTCCTCAGATTGTTGAGCTTGCTGCCATGGTTTGAGCTTTTCAGCTCTTCCCACAACCTCTTAATTTAATTACAGATTCTGCTTATGTTGCCAATGTGGTTAAAAGAATAGAAAGATCAGTTCTAGAGGATGCTAGAAATGACATTTTATATTGTTGGCTTTTATGTCTTTACATAATTTTGTAATATTGAGCTAATCCATATTTTGTTTCTCACATTAGGGCTCATTCTTCACTTCCAGGACTTTTAGTGGAAGGAAACACAAGAGCGGACAAATTGACAATAATTATCTCAAACACTTTGCTAAACGTTTTTGAACAAGCAAAATTGAGTCATGCCTTTTTTCACCAGAACATTCAAGCACTTGTGCAAATGTTTCAAATTTCCAAAAGTCAAGCTAAAGCCATCATTAGCCCTTGCCCTGATTGTCAGCTTGTGCAATCTCCTGTTTCTACAGGAGCAGTTAACCCGTGAGGTTTGCAAAGCCTGGAATTATGGCAAATGGATATCACTAAATACCCTTCCTTTGGCAAATTTAAAAATGTTCATGTTTAATAGACACATTCTCTGGTGAGTTTTTGCTTCTGTCCATACAAGTGAAACAGGTTCTCATGCCTGTCAACATTTTTTGCAAGCCTTTGCCTCAATGGGTGTGCCCCAAGAAGTAAAAACTGACAATAGTCCCCCATATATATCTCAAAAACGAGCCCCATTTTTAAAGGATTGGGGTGTTCATCACATCTTTGGAATACCTCATTCCCCCACAAGTCAAGCAATTATTGAGAGGACACATCAAACATTAAAACATATTCTTGATCAACAGAAAAGGGGAGTAGAGGTCACATCACAGAGGAGGTTGAACAAAGCTTTATATGTTTTTAATTTCTTGAACAGCTCTTTTGCAGAACCTGATCCACCAATTTTCAGACATTTTTCAAATAACACACGTGCCAAATTGAAAGAAAATCCTCCTGTTTTAATTAGAAACCCTGAGACAGGACAGATTGAAGGTCCTTTTTGATTAATAACCTGGGACAAAGGGTATGCTTGTGTCTCGACAGGTTCTGGAGTTAAGTGGATCCCAGCGAAGAAAGTCAAACCATATCGCACCCAAGAACGTATTGACGAGTTCAAGACCATAGAAGCAAGTATGCAGACGTGAGCAGAACAGAGGGATCACAGGTCATGCCTGACGTTCCTTGTTCATTCGTGGAACCTGCAAACTCTGATTGTGTTATTTGTAAATATGTAAACTGTTGGTTTCACAGAGCTCTTTTTGGCAAAAGTGTGGTTTTTCTTTTGTTATACATCCCCTCTATTGGATTTTTAAAGGTAAAACTGTTATTGGAGGCCAAAAGTTAAGTTTTTTAAACTGAAATATTTGGGAAAATCTTTTGCCAAAGATTTGCTCACAAAGAGGATGGAGCAAAATTGAATGTTACGCTGATATTGGTTGGTTTTGATTACCTCTTGTAGTGCAGATTTGCCTGAGGAACAACCAAAGACAAATGTTTGGGTGACCTTAGCCAAGGCAGTAGGCTCAGATACCATGTTTGTCTGACTCGGAACCAAAAAAGCCTTTCTCAACCTGTCTAGTAGGTGTGCCAGTAAAGGATTTTCTCTTGATCAAAAGACAACTTAATAACAACTCAGGTGAAATTTACAATGGGAGCAATCTTGCATTGGATTGGGACATTTGGGTCAAAGAACTTCCCAAAGCAGTATCTGAACTCCAAGAATTAGAAATCCTCGGTTCTTTTACAATGGATTTTTTCTTTACTTTTACAGGTAATGATTGGCGAGAGAGTGATCCTCCAAAGTACACTGCTACTGCCCACTATCTTGCATACAGAAATTCAAGTTTTTGATGCAATTATTCAGACAGTTGGCAAGTGCCTTCTGGAGCTGACCAATATCCACAACAATTACCAAAAGGATATTGGTCCATTTGTGGAGATAGGGCTTGGCAAGGCATTCCATCATGCCTTGAAGGTGGTCCATGCAGCATTGGACTGCTCACTGTAATAGCACCTACTGCTAAAGCAGTCATTAAAAAGAAATATAGAGGAAAAAGATCTGCTCACACCTATGATGAAAATTTTAAGAGTGATTTTATGCCCTAGAATGCTGCAAAAAGGGTTTCAGCAGGTATATTTTTACCCTGACTGGCTTCAGCAATGGCATTGAAGCAATTGAGTGGGGTTGGATATTGGCTGAGTAAACAAACCAATGCCACATGCACTGCCATCAGTGATATTCTGACAGATGTTAATAGTGTTAGGCATGCTACCCTTCAAAACGGAGCAGCAAGTGATTTTCTTTCACTGGCTCACAGACATGGTTGTGAAGTATTTGAAGGATTGTGTTGTATGAATCTGACCACTCCAAATCCATTCACAAAAGTATACAAGATTTGAAAGATTTGACAGCTCAAATTCAAGAAGATGGTGGGTCGTTGCTTGATGGTTGGCTCAACAAATTGAGCTTTGCATCTTGGGTAAGGAAACTTTGTAAAATGGGTTTTTGGATGTTGACATTTTTAGTGGTAATTCTAATAGTCATACCCTACATATTTTGTTGTGTGGAATGTATGATGGACAAAACCATCAAAGAAGTCTTTATCATACAAGAAAGAGACATAGAAAATGGAGTAACAGAGAGTTCTCAAAATCTTACGGAGATAGTGGATGAGGGTATAGACATGGTGGAAGGTTTTGAATTAAGACCTTGGAATAGGCGAGACTTTTTTGAACAATGAATTGTAATTGCTATCGGATATGATTTATATCCTGTAAATGGACTGAATTTCCGCAACATTAAAATTGCTGTGTTGCAACATAGCAACACTTAATGCAAGCAAAAAAAAGATGCTTTAAGTAATAAATAGATATATTATAGTGAAGCTATGAAATGCAGGGTAGTTAATAAACGACAAGGTTACGAAAGTTTCTTTTAAGTTGTACCTAGAGGGGGAATTGTGGGAATCCTTAAATATCAGAGGGTTTTGGGAAAGCTGCAAAAAAGCAGGGCTCAGAGACAGCAAACTGCAATTGGAGCTAAGCAGAAAGCACAAGGTATGTCAGTAGAAAAGTTATATGAAATGTAGAAAGTAAGGACAGGTAGAACAATGGTCTGTGTATCAATGCTTGGCTAGAATAACTCTCTAAGCTGCAGAAAAGTATATCTAGCAAGATATTAGGAAGGTCTAACTTTAGTAATGGAGCTCTGTGCATTGTATTTTAAGGCTTACAAGTAGGTATTGTATTTGAAATAAGCAAGCACTGTTTTAACCAAAGGTACTTGTACTTGTAGTGGCTGGATAGAACTACTGTCAATATGTTTTTGCTTTTGTGATTGGTCAAAAAACTTTCAAAATGCGTTGTAACATCACGTTCTCTGGCTGTTGCTGAGGATGTGAGCTGCTGGCATCTTCCCGCTGTCCCAACCTTGTAAAGAGACTGATGCTTGGGAGGAAAAGAAAATAATAAAGCAGCTCAAGATGTGTTCCACAGCAGTCCTGTCCCATTTGTGCTTCTGTGCGTAAAACCCCTGGCTAAAATTAGCTATAATGGTTTGTTTCTGTGTGCCCCTGTGTTTTCCCAAAGTTGGTTGGTCCCCAGGTTGTGTCCACCCCTGATACTGCCCTGTATGACATTCCCTGCCCCTTGTCCCAGGTCCTTTCCTGTCTGTTATTGTAACCCTGCCCCTTGTTCCCAAACCTTCTCTGTCATTCCTACCCTGGGCCAATCCCTAGTTGTTCCACCCCTTTGGAAAACCGCTATTACTCGATGCCCCATTGGCCCATGTGACCTTTTCTCTCCCCCTGCTTCCCCCATGGGTTGTAACCCTGTCAGACCCTGCCCTCCACTCCTCTCCTAAGGATTTCCTACTGGTCAATTGTACCCACCCCCTGACCTGTCCCCGTATTTAAGCCCATTAATGCTTAGGGCTAGAGCACAGCAGTATTCAGAGCTTTTTGCCTCTGAACCCTCCAACCTCAATAAATCCTTTGGAATCGCTGAAGCTGGGAGCTTCCCTTGCCTACTTTACCCAACCCTAGACACAGGCCACATTGAAGAGCCACTAATTCTAAAGGTTCTGCTTCTGGGTAATCTTACCCTAGGGCAGTTTCACACACCTGGCACAACACTGGTATGCACCTAAAGAGCTAGCTTGGGCTCTGGTAGGCTGTGCATACAAGTAAAAATAACAAATCAGAATGAGAGTAATCTCTCTGTAGATATAGGCACAGAGAAATATAACACACGCCCCCCCCACCCCCCCCACACACACTCCATGAATTAAATGGAATGAAAACATAGTATTTGAGGTCAAACTTAACTGGAAATAGAATGTCTAATGAAATTTTATGATTTCAACAGAAACTCCAGCTTAGGGAATAGCACACTGATATCTTTAAAAAGTATGCCTAGTGTAACTGATCCAAAATTAGGCAGGGGAATAAACAAATGATACATTCATCAAGCCCTAGATTTAAGCTACAAACAACTTAATGTTTATGAACCTATGTTCCTTTCTCCTCTTAGAGTTGCTTAAGTCACAGTTCAGTACATTTACTCTAGATTACGTTTTAACCAAACATGAAAGCTACGCTTACGTGAGTTTCACAGAATATGTATAGCATAATTAGACTATAGTGTCCTAGGAAAACGGAAGTTATTTTACCTTTACAAATGGTTAGCCGTTTTAATTACCACATAAATAATGTATTTTAAATACTTTCCACTCTAAAGAAATTTTAAATCTAGTTAATCTGACTTCATGAGATTCTTCCTCAATATATATGCAAATTTAAAATAAAAATTTAAATTTAGCACTACACAGAAGATAAAGAATAGTAAGAATAGAAGAGTTAAATTCCATAGAAAGATACAAATGTGAAAATAGGTAGAAAAAGAAAAGAAGCAGAATAGTGAGAATAAGGAGAATAAGAAGAATGATTTAGAATTCTATCAATGAAGAGAACATTTCTTAGTAAATAAGAAAAAAATTAGCAAATTATTTCTATTTCCCAATAAAATTTGTGAGGCACAAAACCAGAGTCTCCAGAATTCTTTTCTCCTCTCTCTGAGCCATTGATGGATTTTCGATTTCAGTCCCAGGGAGTGCACTGGGAGCAGCAACTGCTCCACCCCAGCACCTGCAGAAGAGTTCCTGGCTGGAACCCAGAAAGCAGCAGAAGCCAGTTGGGATCGGGCTCTGCTCCCAGGGAACAAGGGAGGGCATGAGAGGCAATGGCCTCCAGCTGTGCCAGGAGAGGGCCAGGTTGGCTATTGGGAACAATTTGTTCTTGGAAAGGGTTTTCCAACCCAGGGCAGTGGTGGAGTCCCCATTCCTGCAGGGATTTAAATTCCATGTGGATTTGAGGGGACCTGGATCAGGGGTGGCCTGGCAGTACCAGGAATAGTTGGGATAGATCTCCAAGGGCTTTTCCAGCCTAAATGATTCCAGGTTTCCATCAGCCTCTACCTGTGGAGCTGCATCCTGTAGTGGTGTTATAAATGAGTTAATGTTTGGGGGTGGAGTTATAAGTTATTAATTAATACAATGAAGTTATGAGTTGTTAATTAATTGTTATGAAGTTATGGATTGTTAATGAATGGTTATGTAGAAATTGTTAATGGATTGTTATAGCAAGTTATGAGATAGTAGGCTGTCAGATTGGTGGTGCTGCAGTGTGGGTGTGAGGCCACTGGGGGAGGGCTAATGAGTGTTCAGTTGGTTGGGTGAAGGGAACTTTCTGGAATATTACCTCATGGGTGAGGACAGCAATTTGAACTATGATTGGACAACAAGACAGCCTATAAGATCAGAGTATTCTGAAATGATTGGTCAAGATTGCACCCCAGTATGGACCAACCAGCAACCAGGAAAAGGACCAATCAGAGCGAGGACCGACAACACACCAATCCATGAGGGGTCAGGATTATAAAGACTTCCCAGGAGCTCTGCACCTGGTCCTCTGGCAGAAAATTGGGTCCAAAGGAGCACCCAGCGTGTCACACTGTTAATTAATTTTCTGGTTTGTCGCATGGGGCTGGGCTTATCTTGAGTCCCTGTTCTCAGCTGTTAATTAATAAATAAGTTAACCTGCAGAAGGTTGCAAGCCTCATTTATTACAGAGGGATCAAAATCCCCCTGTGTAGCTGCTGCAGCAATCCCATTTGGGGGTCATGGAGGTGCTTTTTTTTTTCCTAAGGTGTACTATGTTTTCAAAAGATAGTGTATATATTATTGAAATGGATATAATGCACCTGCTGGTGTTTCAGCTAATGTAACACCTGTAGGTAATCAAAGAATGATCAGTGATAAATGAAGAGGTTATATGATACAGTATTAAATTCATGGGAGCTGAGGACAATCCAAGAAGCTGTTTTCATTTATGTTGTTTTCAGTCCATGGAGGATAGGTTGTTCCCCACCCCTTGAGTCTTAAGATCATAGGAAGATGAGATGCAAGGCTGCAGGGGCACAGCTGCTTCACCGTGGTGATCACCACGGCCGGTAGAGGAATCTTGGCTCCAGCACCTGGAGTATCTCCTGCCCATCCTTCTCCACTTCTCCATTGTTTCCCTCATATGTTCTCACCCCCTTCTCTTCTCTGGCTAGGAAAAATCTGTGCTTGCCCCACTTTTTATTTTCTTCTTGAATACGTTTAAAACAGAGGAGTTACCCACAACTCTTATTGGCCCAACATCATGTCCCTCTTCTGAGCCATTAGGGATTGGCTCTGCTGGACATCGTTGAAGCTTCCAGCAGCTTCTCACAGCAGCCACCTCTGCAGGGCCCTCACTATCAAAAACCAGGCCCTGCAAAACCAAACAGTCTCTGGGGCCAGGCCTGCTACAGGCCTGTTCCTGGCTGCCCCACTCGGGTTGGGGTGCTGGGATGGCCCTTGATGACACGGGCACTCTATGTCACAGCCTTTTATGACACAGAACACGGTGGTGGCCAGGGAGCCTTGTGACATCAGAGAGACCCATCCTGGCTGAGGGTTTCAAGGGGCACCTCAGGGCCCACAGTGCCCAGTCCCAGAAGAGCCACTCCAGCAGGAGGAAGCAAGATGAGGACAAAGCCACCAAAGGCAGCCCTGAGTCCCAGTGCCCTGGCCCCGCAGCCCAGCTGGCCACACGTCCAGGCTCTCAGTGGGCAGTGGATGCGGCCACCAGCACTGGGAACAAAGCCTTCAACCCAGTGATGGAGGAGCCTTGTTCCCTGGTGGGACCCAGCTCCCCCAGCCCCGTGGGCACAGAAGTGGCAGCAGAGGCAGCGCCTGCCCTGGCCAGCACCTCTCATGTCCTTGGTAGTGTCCCGGAGGCCGAGCTGCCAGCTGCTGCTCCAGCCCGAGCTGCTGGGCAGGAGGAGCCCTCCGAGCCTCTGGCTGTACAGCAGGAGGAAAAGGCAGTGCAGTGTCATGTGCCCAGCGAGGAGCTGCCATCAGCAGGGACACAGAGCCCAGTCCCTGCCCCACAGAGTCCTCCAGGCCACAGCCTGACTCTGCAGCACTTGGCTCGGCGCCTCAGCAGTGAGGCCATGTGCCGGGCCATGCGGAACCTGGAGCAATGTACAGATGTGGCAATAGCTGAAGCAGCTACATCTGAAAGGCAGCAGAGCCCCCTCAGGCCCTCACCCACCCAACTGGGAGACCTCAGTGAACAGCAGGAGAGGCCAGAGGCATGGTCAATGGGGTCAGAGCAAGACAGCACCAAGGAGGCCTCGGACTGGGAAGTTCCCTGGGACACCTCCAGTGACCCAGACATGTCCCAGGGGGAGTATAACTCGGACACGGAGCTGTCCCCTGGGGTAGAGTATGGAGCCCGAGAGCTGGTCCTGTGGGAGAAGGACATCACCTTCTGCACTGGGAATAGAGCCTTGAGTCCAGTGATGGAGGAGAAACAGCTCCAGCCTTGTTTCCTGAAGGGCTCTGCCTCTGTCAGCCCCATGGGCACAGCGGTAGCAGCAGAGGTAGCGCCTGCCCTGCCCAGAGCCTCTCCTGACCTGCAGAGTCCCACGGGGGTCGAGGCAGCAGCTGCCACCCTGACTGGAGCTGGTGGGCAGGAGGATCCCCTTGAGCTTCTGGCTGCCCAGCAGGACAAAAAGACACTGGAGGCTCCTGTGCCCAGCAAGGAGCTGTCATCCCTGGGGACACAGAGCCCATCCAGTGTCCTTTACAACACCGGAGACAGCAGCCCTGCCTCGCTCTGCAAGGACCAGAGCAGCTCTGGGCAGTTCCTGAGCCAGGCCTTGCTGCAGTTCCAAGCCCAGCAGCAGCAGCTGGAGGATAAGGATGCCCTGGAGGAGGTTGCAGGAGCAGCAGCAGCAGCTCCAGCCCAAAGGGAGCAGAGCCCCATGCTTGGGAAATCCCACACGGAGGAAGAATTTAGGCAGCAGGAAGGTGCGCAGGAGGCAGAGCTGTCCCATGGAGAAAGGAACATCTCCCAAGGAGGGTCCCAGGAAGAGTGTGCGGAGCTGTCCTAGGAAGTGTCAGACTGGGAAGAGTGCATGGAGGAAGAGATGTGCCACAGAGAAATCAACAGCTCCGAGGAACACTCAGACTGGGAAGAATACCTGGAAAAAGGGCTGCTCTGGGAACTCTCAGCCTGGGAGGAACATTTCAGGCTAGAGCTGTCCCTGAGAGACATCATCAGCTGGGAGGAAGTTACTGACTGGGAAGAACACACTGGCCAAGCCCTTTCCCAAGAGGAAGCATCCTGTGGCAAGGACATGTCTCAAGGGAGCAAGCACAGACCCTCTACACACTCCAGTTGGGAAAACAACAGCGACCCAGAGCTTGCACAGGAGCCCTGGGAAGTAGGGTCCAACTACCACATCTGGATTAAGCCCTTGGCCCCAGAGGAGGACGAGTGGGATGAGCTGAGTGTCTTGGAGCTGCCTCCAGAAGAAGACCACCAACAGAAAAGGAGAGTTTTTGCGGCAGATGGGCTCCTGGTACCCATCCCTCGTGAGGCCTGGGTTGAGGATGAGGAATCAGAGCCATGCAGCCCAGGGCCACTCCGTGCCTTTCCTGTCCCCCTGCAAGGCCAAGCCCCCATGGGACATGAAGCTTCTCCAATCCAGGCCTTCCACAGGCAGCCATGGGCCCCCAGGATACGTCCCTCCCACTTCAGGCGGGTGCTGCACGCTCTGTGGGGACTGTTCCGGTTTCACTGCCTGGAGGCACCGCCCGAGAAGTAGCACAGACATGGCAACAACAGCAACAATTGTCCCCAAACCAGCTGTGGCACCCATGGGACTCAGAATGACAAGATCATTCCATTAATTCCATCGATGAAGACAACATTTCTTAGTAAATAAGAAAAAACTAGCAAATTATTTCTATTTCCCAATAAAATTTGTGAGGCACAAAACCAGAGTCTCCAGAATTCTTTTCTCCTCTCTCTGAGCCATTGATGGATTTTCGATTTCAGTCCCAGGGAGTGCACTGGGAGCAGCAACTGCTTCACCCCAGCGCCTGCGGGAGAGTTCTCGGCGGGAATCCAGAAAGCAGCAGAAGCCAGCTGGGATCAGGCTCTGCTCCCAGGGAACAAGGGAGGGCATGAGAGGCAATGGCCTCCAGCTGTGCCAGGAGAGGGCCAGGTTGGCTACTGGGAACAATTTGTTCTTGGAAAGGGTTTTCCAACCCAGGGCAGTGGTGGAGTCCCCATTCCTGAAGCCAAGCTGGGAGCCCTCAGTGAACAGCAGGAGAGGCCAGAGGCATGGTCAATGGGGTCAGAGCAAGACAGCACCAAGGAGGCCTCGGACTGGGAAGTTCCCTGGGACACCTCCAGTGACCCAGACATGTCCCAGGGGGAGTATAACTCGGACACGGAGCTGTCCCCTGGGGTAGATTATGGAGCCCGAGAGCTGGTCCTGTGGGAGAAGGACATCACCTTCTGCACTGGGAACAGAGCCTTGAGTCCAGTGATGGAGGAGAAACAGCTCCAGCCTTGTTTCCTGAAGGGCTCTGCCTCTGTCAGCCCCATGGGCACAGCGGTAGCAGCAGAGGTAGCGCCTGCCCTGCCCAGAGCCTCCTGCCCCAACTGAGCTGGTGGGCAGGAGGATCTCCTTGAGTCTCTGGCTGCCCAGCAGGAGAAAAAGACACTGGAGACTCCTGTGCCCAGCAAGAAGCTGTCCTCCCTGGGGACACAGAACCCATCCAGTGTCCTCTACAACACCAGAGACAGCAGCCCTGCCTCGCTCTGCAAGGACCAGAGCAGCTCTGGCAGCTCCAGATTGTGTACCAACCTATGCCAGAAGCTATCTCATTTTCTCCTAAGTCCCCTTAATTGAGAAAGTTTTCGGTTTTCACTTGGATAAAATCTTTTTTTCTCCTTTTTTTGACATTATTTCTAAATGTAAACCCATTGCATTGACAACACTTCTTGCCATGGAATCTCCATATTTAATTTTACTCTTCAGATTCTACATTGTCCTCACAAGGGCAAGTAGTGGTGCAGGCACTGATCTCTTCTCTGTGATGACTGTCAGAACCTGATGGAATGGCCTGAAGCTGCATCAGGGTAAATTTAGGTTGGATATTGGGAAAATGTTCTTCACCTGGAGCGTGGCTGGGCAGTGGAACAGACTCCCCACTAGGGAGGCCACAGCACCAAGCCTGACACAGTTCCAGAAGCATTTGCACAACACTCTTAAGTTTGTGATATGATTCTCAAGGCTGTCCTCTGCAGCTCCAGGAGCTGGACTTAATGACCCTTGTGGGTTACTTCCAACTCAAAATATTCTGTGATTTTATGATTCTGTGATAATGAAACCCTGATTTTTTCTTTCGTGATGCTCTGCAATCTTTGTGAGGGACAAGGTAGAAAGGAAGTGCAGATATTCAAAATGCCAGAGGATTGCATCACTGCTCCATAGTGTCTGATCTGCTCGGTCTCAGTACAGACTCCTCTTTCCTTCTCTTTCTGAAGACACACAGTGGAAAAAAGATGAAGAAAAATTAGCAAAATATATTCAACAAGATGAAAGGTCCCAAAAAAATGGTATCATTTTCTGGTGCATAGCATAAGACTGCCTACAAAATCCCTCTCATCACCATTATTTAGAACATGTACTGAACAATGAAGGCACTCCAAAAGTAGAGCTTAACACAAAAAGGCTTTTTATATAAACAAAATTGTTGTTTTGCCAATACTAGACCGTATAGAAACAGGCTGTATAAATATTCAAATGATACAAAGGGCTAAGGATGAAATATAATCCTCCACCTGGGTTATTGGATTGGTTTCTTTTTGTTTGATGTAACCCTGCAAATTGTGTTTTAATATAGATTTTTTAGGATAGACAAAAACATAAAGCTGAAATACATGATAAACTAAGTAATTGAGCATGCTCATTGTCGTAAGTAAGGCCAGTTGCTTAGTGATTCTGCTGTGGCTACAGAGGGAAAAGGCAATGCAGAAAAATCTCGCTGCATATTTTGGTTTTAGAGATGATCAAAGACAGCTTTCCATTCCCCTGATTGAAAGGTTCTTTGAAATCAGCTAGAATGATTGGCTAGCAGAAAAAAAGCCAGCCAAACACAGGCCTTTTTCATGTTCATGGGGATATTCCTGTTTGACAAAATTTTCTTTTACAACACAGTAACCATCCAATTGATCAAGGGAAATCAGTTAGTGTACTCTTTTTGGATTTCAGTAAAGCTTTTGATACTGTCTCTCATAGTATCTTTATGGAGAAAAAATCCAGCAGACAACTGGATAAACACATCATGAGATAGGTGAGAAATTGGTCATGGGTCAGGCACAAAGGGTGATAGTGAATAGGGTGACATCAGACTGGTAACCTGTCACCAGGGGGATCTGCCAGATCTCCATCTTAGTCCCTGTGCTCTTCAACATCTTCATTAACAATATGGATGCAGAACTCATAGGTATATGGAGTAAATTTGCTATCAACACTGAACTGGGAGAAGCTCTTGACTTTCTTGAAGGCAGGGAGGCTCAGCAGAAAGACCTCAACATATCAGACAAATGTGCAATCAGCAACCACATGAAGTTCCATAAGGGAAAGTGCTGGATTCTGCATCTGGGATGGAGTAACCCTGAATGTATGATCAGACTGGGGAATGAGAGGCTGGAAAGCAGAGACAGAGAAAGGGACCTGGAATCCTGATCAGTGGCAAGTTGAGCCAGCAGTGCCCTGGTAGCCAGCAGGGCCAAGCGTGTTCTGGGGGGCATCAGGGACAGCATCACCAGCTGGGCAAGGGAGACAACTGTCCCACTCTGCTCTGAACTGGAGAGGCCTCACCCTGAGAACTGTGAACAGTTTTGGGGACCACAATAAAAGAAAGATATAAAGCTATTAGTCAGCTTCAAAAGGAGGACAATGAAGATGGTGGAAGGTCTGGAAGAGAAGCCATTTGAAGATCAGCTAAGGTAATTTCGTTTGTTCAGTCTAGAGAAGAGGATCATGGTATACAACTCATCATGGTATACAACTTCCTCATCAGGGGAAGGAGAGGGGCAGGCACTGATGACTTCCCTCTGGTGGCCAGTGACAGGTCCCAGGGGAATGGCCTGAAGTTGTGTCAGGGGATATTTAGGTTAGACATTAGGAAAAGGCTTTTCACATAGAGAGTGGCTGGGCACTGGAACAAGCTCCCAGGGAACTGGTCACAGGACCAAGTCTGCCAGAGTTCCAGAAGCATTTGGAGAATGCTCACAGATACTTAGTGTGATTCTTGGAGTTTTCATGTGGAAGACCACAAACTGGACTCATGGATCCCTTGAGTGTTCCTTTCAACTCAACCTTCCCTTTCCAACTGGCAATGTTTGCTTTATGCACCCCAGGACATACTTTACTCTCTTGGCTGCCAGGGCACTCCTGACTCATGTTCAACTTGCCATTGAGCACTACCCTCAGATGCCTTTCCATGGCATTGCTTTCCAGCCTCTCATTCTTCAGTCTACACATACATCCATGGTTGCCCTGTCCCAGGTGCAGAGTCAGGCATGATCTCTTGTTAAACTTCACATAGCTGGTGATTATCCAGCCCTCAATTTGTCAAGGTTTCTCTGCAGGGCCTCTCTGCACTCAAGGGAGACAACAGCTCCTCCGAGTTTCATCATCTTCAAACTTGCCAAGCATTCCTTTGAGCCCTGCAGAAACCCACTAGTGACCAGACGCCAGTCTGTTGTCACTTCCATTCGCTATAACCCTTTTTGTCTGATCTGTGAGCCAGTTTCTCACCCATCACATAACATGGTTATCCAGCTGTATCCTGTGCATTTTGTCCAGAAGGATTCTGTGTGAGACAGTATCAAAGGCTTTCCTGAAGTCCAAAGAAGACTGCAGCAACTGGCTTTTCAAGATCAGCCATGTGGGTTACCCTGTTTTCTTGCTTTAAGATCATTTAAGAGATGATCTTAAATGAAGTGCCTCCTCTTATGGTATTAACCAATCCCTTTCCACCAGTCAGAAACAAATACAAGACAAACTAAGTTTGCTATCAAGTCAAACTGAAGAGGCAAAAAAATAACAGCAAATACAAACAGTAGATACAAAAGTGCTAAATCTCATTAACTCCAAAGCCAAAAGAAACTCAGAATGGTGGGGCAGCCCTGCCCCATGGCTGGTATGGGCAACCTCATGCAGAGTGACAAAGGACAAAGGGTATTAGCTGCTTCCCCCACTACTTATGTCTCCAGCAGCAGCAGGTCTGTTTGCAAATGCAGCTGGCAACTGTGGTGGTCAATGTTCGGTCAGGGGCTGGAACTCAGGGGCTGGAACTTTTGGAAGGACATTGTCTTTCCTCTCAGCAGCAGAGAGGAAGCAGCCAGCTGGGGTGAGAGAGGCTTTGTGATAGAAGCAGCAGCTAGCTCCTTGATGATTCTCAAATTAATATCAGATAGACAATTCTTCATTTGCTACAGCTTTGAAGTTTATCTGGGTCTATAACCACCATATTAGCTCTGCTTAATACAGTGTGCTAAAAACAGATGCATTCAGGAAGTAAATATGTAGGTTATCACAAACTTTTAATTCTTGACTAAAACAGCAATTATTGAATGTTAACAATCTGTAAAACAGCGAATCACTGGATTTTGTTGTTTGGGCAAGTCATGGAAGAAAAAAGGGTTGAATGGAGGAGTTCCAATAAATTATATTAAGGAAAAATCTCTTTAAGCAATCTTAAGGAGTACACATTAGGAAGTAAGCAAAGACCATAGAGTAGGAAGTGTGTTTTTTAAAAATACAATCTGAAAAGTACCCTAGAGAGCCATAAGATAGTACAGATGTGCCATCTAGACAGATTTCTTGAGATGTTTTACCATTGTTTAGAGACACTGGAAAACTCTGCTCTGAATCTGTTTGGGCTGGTGCTTCCAATTAAACAATATGATCCTTGCCAAGAGAGCAGTTAAGTGTATTGCATGTTGTAATTATGGTGAAATGCTGTGAGCTTGCCCTAGACGATTTTTCTATGGTACATTTCTGTTCCAAAAAAATGGGTGTGAAATTACAACACAAAATTCTTCATGAAAACTACCTCTGAACTTGTGAATTAAACACATTTTAAATATTTTGGGTTTTGAAAATATTTTCTTTCTAAAAATATGGGAACACCAGTCTGTGCTCCAAGTATTTGTTTCCTAAGGGATACACATTAGATTATGAGACATGGACTTCACCAGACATCTCAACAAAAGCTGATGAAACCATCAGAGATGAAGGGGCTGGGATAGACCTCACAAAAGGCCAAGGACTGCCTTGTCCTATTCTGTGAGCTGCTTTTAAAATAAGTCTCTCTTGTTCTTTACCCTGCCTAAGCTGCACTGTGATCCCTGGCCCTTATTCTCAATGTCCTGTGAGTCCCATTTCACCATGTTTTTAAAATAGTTTTTCTAGAGAAGCAATAGTCTTGGCAACTTAATGATGTGATTTTAATGTGTGCTTACTTTATGTGAAATAAGTGTAGATGTAATTACAGAACTTGCCTTATTTCAAAGTTGATTCAAGTTCTGATTGACAATGTACAACTTCAAATAGCTTATCTGGGATGTAGAGCCTGGCAAAGTACTTATAGAGTACTTATCACCAAGCAAGATCAAACATTTAGATTGAACCAATTGATGTTAGTGAAACTCAGGCCTTTCCTTTTGCAGAGAAAGAAAATATGGAGACCTCTTATAATAGCTAATGATACAGTATCCTTCATTATCACGTAACCTGTTTAGTATAATTTCTGTAATTAACATATCTGTAGACTGGAAAGGATTATTTTTTCTTCATTTATTATCAGATTCAAATACATGTTTTAGGCATCTGTTTATATATTCCACAACTGATCTTTTGTCTTTTTATAGTCTGTGAAGCTGATAAATGGGACAAATGTTTGTGAAAAAACATCAAAAAAACGTCAGTAGTATCTTTCAGTTTCTGCTAGATGAAACAAATAATGAGAATGTCATCATGGAATTCTGCTATAGCCTTCCTAACCACAACAATGATGACATCAAATTACTCCTTGAGGAACTAAGGGATGCTTCTAAGTCACCTGCCCTTGTCATTATGTCCTTCAACTTGCCAGAAATTAACTGGGAGCACCTGGAAACTAAGGACTGATGATTCCTAAAAAAACCTGGATAACAACTTTATGGAACAGGTCCTAAGGGAGCAGATGCAGAAAGATACCCTCCTTGATCTACTGCTTGTCAGAAAGGATGTCGTGAGCAAAGTGAAGACTGGCCACAGCCATTGGTTTCTAGGCCATGTTTAAAATCTCTGTTGACACAAGGAAAAGTGCCAGCAAAACCTCAACTCTGGTCACAATGAAAGCAGATTTCAGGTTGCTCAGGAATTAGCAAGCAAGGTCTCTTGGGAAAATGTTTTTGCGGATGTTGGGGTTCATCAGTGCTGGTTACTCCTTAAACATCTCCTGCAAAGGGCATAAGAGCAACAATTCTGTATGTTGGAAGTCAAGGAGGGGCAGAAGCTGTATTGGCTAAACAGGAAACTTCTCTTGGAAATAAGGAAGGTGAAAAAGGGAAAAATGAAGACATGCTGCTTGTCAATCTAGGGAGAAAATTTGTGCAGCCAAAACTCATCTGGAGCTGAAGCCGGCCAGAACTCTGAAGGATAATAAAAAGTTTTTTCCAACACAATAATGGCAATAGCAGTGTTAAAATAATGTCAGTCCATTACAGGATGAGGACGGTCACCTCACACAAAGGGACATGGACAAGACAGTGATGTCTTAAAAAATTCTTTTCCTCTGTCTTCAGCACAGATTACAGACCAAGGGGGTCTCAGTGCTCTGGGCTGGAGGACCATGACTGTGAGAATGATCAGCTCCCAATTGACCCTGAAGTTTTCTGGGATCAGCTGCTACAGCTGGACTCCTACAAATCTGTAGAGCCTCATGGAATTGACACAAAAATCCTCAAAGAGGTGGCTGATGTCACTGTGAGACCTCTCAATGAATTTTGAGCAGTCTTGGAAATCCAGAGAAGTTCCAGCTGACTGGAAGCTGGCAAATGTTGTCCCAGTTTCAAGAAGGGCAAGAGGAAGGACCCCAGTAACTCCAGGTGTCTCAGTCTCACTTCAGTGTCTGGTAGAGTCACGGAGAAGATTATTCTGGGAGATGAAATACATCAGAAAGACAAAAGAGTCATATATTAGAAATAGTGGGACTGTGAGATACCATGTCAGATGGAACTGTTCATACCATATGAGTGATCTGAAACCAGGCGTCTGTATTCCTGTGCTCCTTATGCTTGTCATTCACATAGGGCATCTATGCTGTGAACACAGCATCAATGGAAAAGAATACCATTATTTAATGTGTAATCATGACTTCCCATAGACTTTTAAATGAGGAAATGCTAGACAATGAGAAATTTGTAAAACTTGGATTCGTCTTCATGGATAATCATTCTATGACCCTCCTCTGATTTTCTCAGAAAATATATCATTACTATGAACTTCACACTTACCTAGGCAGTGTAAAAAGCCAAAAGAATACCACTAAAAGAAGAAAGGGATAAATACATGCAAAGCAGAGTAAGTTGATTTTTTCCATTTCTCCACTAAAGCATTAAGACTGTGTCAAGATAACATTGTTGTAATTTATTCATTAAATTGCAGTCAGTTCGAGATCTAGTTAGATTCATAAATACCAGGTTAAAATTTCAATCTATGTGAGAAATATTTTCACTAAAAGAATCCCAGCTATCTACATGAACAGCCCAAAGAAACAGCCAATTTTCAAGGGCATATGTCTTTGACGTAAGCCTGGCTCCACAAGCAGCATAAAATCACACATCAGAAAAAAGGAAGTTTGGGCACATGGGATGTAAAATAGTGTTCCATGGAATTAGATCACAGATATGGATGACTGAGGCACCCATCCTCAGGGTGTGTTGCAGTGATGAGTCATTTTACACAGAGTCTGGGAGTTCCATTAAAAGCTGTACTTTTAAAAACTACTAGCATTTGATTTTCCTAGAATCATATAACAGCTTGGCTTTCATTTTTGTGACAGCCTACCAGAGCCCAAGCTAGCTCTTTAGGTGCACACCAGTGCTGTGCCAGGTGTGGGGAACTGCCCTAGGGTAAGATTACCCAGAAGCAGAACCTCAAGAACTAGTGGCTCTTCAGTGTGGCCTGTGTCTAGGATTGGGTAAAGGAAGTGAGGGAGGCTCACTGGTTATGAAGCTCCAAAGGGTTTGAGGTTGGAGGATTCAGAGGCAAAAATTTCTCAATACTGCTCAGGATTAAATACGGGGGCAGATCAGGGGGTGGATACAAACAATTGACCAGTGAAGGGTCCTTGGGGGAGGAGTGGAGAGCAGGGTCTGACAGGGTTACAACCCATGGGGGAAGCAGGGGGAGGAGGAAAGGTCACATGGGCCAATGGGGCATCGAGTAATAGCGGATTTCCAAAGGGGTGGAACAACTAGGGATTGGCCCAGGGTAGGATTGACAAGGAAGGTTTGGGAACAAGGGGCAGGGTTACAATGATGGACAAAGAAGGTGCTGGAAAAAGGGGCAGGGTTACAATGATAGACAAGGGGCTGGGAATGCTAAACAAGGTCGTTTTAGGAGGAGATACAACATGGGGACAAACCAACTTGGGAAAAAATAGGGGTACATAGGAACAAACCATTATAAAAATAAACTGAAAAAATAAAATAAACATGCGCTGCAACATTTTCAGTTCTGTGATTGCTAAAGAATAAACCAATAAACATTAATATTCATTGACATCTCAGTTGTCATATCTAGCAGCCTAAATAATTATTCCATTATATTAAATAACTTGTGCTTGTTGTTGCCAGTAAGCTGGTGTTAAGATATGGCAGTGAGAGAAAAATCAGAATTTTAATCTGCAGTCTGAGGTCTTATTTGATAGATTTCATGCTCTCTTAAAAAGAAAAAAAAAATTGCTAATGAAAAGAAAAATTGAACATTCAAAAACCTCAAACACATAAACAAAACCTCTAAAAAACACAAAAGAATTCTGACACAAATTGAATCATCTCACAATGATATGTAAACTGCAACTGACCAAAGTATAACACATTTTGATTTCTTTCCCAGACATGGCAAAAGCATACGTCTGGCCTAGCTATGGCAAAATTCCTACTTGAGTACCTAGTGAAAGACTTTGCATTGCTTTCAACTGTTTGAAAGGATGACCTAGTTCATACAAAATTTCACACGGCTTCCTCTCTCCATAATTCATTAACCATAGTTCAGACAAAATGTAGTTCATAGAATTGAGAGAAAAATGAAATGTGTCCAAAAATAATGTAAACTAGATTACTTAATGTAATCATATTTTGTGTTAATATCTTTGTATAATTTGTCAAAAGCACTTGCAAAGCTAGACACTCTAGGAAGATGTCTAGATTTTTTGTGTATCTAAATTCAGATCACCAACTATTATTCTAAAATAAGTGTTCAGACACTAGATGTGTCTGAAGCAACAAATATCAGCTGCAATTTTGATTTCTTAATGCTGATTCAGACAGATTTTGGTCACTTCTTTGGTCACTTTGACTGGCAGAGAATATTTTGGAATTAGACATAGGACGATTAGCTACCCCTTTCAAGACTAATCCTTATTCCATCCTCATTGGGCTCTTTCTGTCCAGAACAAAATCAATGCTGAATTTTTTGATCTATATTATTGCAAAATGTTTGTCAGCTCTTAGAAAATTGAGAATAAAAATGCTGACCCCTTATAAATCCTTTCAGCAGCAGAGTGAAGGCCACAGTTTGTTTTCCCTTGGAGGGACATCCAACACACCTGAAACAGAGTGACCCAGGGGTGGAAACAAAGCCACAGAATTTGCCTTGGACTCTTCCAGAATGCACTGGGAAAGGGTGAAAACACTTGCAATACATTGATAACATTGTGTAGGGCAACATAGCAGAGGAAGCCATAGAGAAAGGGGAGGAAACAGTGCAGATCATCCTGAAAGCGGGTCTTGTCATAAAGCAAAATAAGGTCAACAGACCTCCCCAGGAAATTCAATTTTTAGAATAAAAATGGTAAGAGGGACATCATCACATTACAATGGGTGTGGTTAACAAAACAGCAACCTGTTCCCACCAACCATCAAGAAGGAAACATAGCCTTCCTAGATGCTGTGGGTTTTTGGAGGATGCTTATTTCAGACTACAGTCAGGCTGTAATCCTCTCTATCTGGTGCTGTAGATTTCAAGTGAGGTCCTGTCCAACAAGTTTTGAAAAAATTAAACAGGAGATTGTTCATGCAGTAGCACCGGGGCCAGTCAGGACAGGACAGGATATAAAAAATTTGCTCTACACTGCAAGTGGGGAGAATGTGATAGCATAGGGTTAAAATGTTCTAAAATCGAGAAAACTGCATACAATAGGTTCAGGGGGGTGGAAAAGAAGATTGGGCCTGGTAGGCCTGGGAAAGAGAACTAGGCCCTGGGAACNTATATATAGTATACAATAGAACAATATGGGTTTAATAATTAGTACATACTTATAAAACAAAAAGGGTATAAAAACATGTTCATCTTGGATCCATGTCGGAATCAGATTTAGGTCTGTACCCCTGATTCCCAGAGCTCTTCAATAAAGCACCTGCATATAATAATTCTGTGATTATGTGTTTTCAACGCTATCAAATGGGCCTTCCTGGATTCTCTGGCAGGAGGTAGCCTCAGGATTCAAGGATGACCCTTGGAATTGTGGAGTGAGGGATACAGGGCTTGCTACACCCTAACTAAAAAAGAGATCCCAGCAGCTTATGAAGGGGTTCGAGCTGCTTCAGAAGTGATTGGCACCAAAGCTCAGCTCCTCCTGGCACCCTGACTGCCACTGCTGGGCTGGATGTTCAAAGAGGAATTCCATTTACACATCATGCCACTGATACTATATCGAGTAAGTAGATTGCTCTGATCACACAACAAGCTTCAATAGGAAATCCCAATCACCCAGGGATCTTGGAAGTCATCACAAACTGGCTCAAAGGTGAAAATTTTGGAATATCATTGGAAGAGGAGAAGATGACATGCTGAGGAGGTCTCACCATGTAATCAGTTACCAGAACATGAAAGGCAGTGTGTTCTCTTCCCTGCTGTATTGAAGTAATACATCAAAAGGAGAAAGCTGCAGTATGCTGTGGCAAGTTGCAGAAGCTATTTAGGGACAAGAGGGATCAATTCAGGTTGCAGAGCTGAAAACCATCCAGGTAGCTTTAGTTATCACTGAAGAAGAGAAATGGACAGCGCTCTACACTGACTTGTAGATGGTAGCAAATACTCTGTAGGGGTGGCTGTATCAATGGAAAATTATAAACTAGCAGCACAGAGGTAAACCTGTCTGGGCTGCTGAAGTTTGACAAGATATCACTGCCTGGATAGAAAGGCTGGCTGTAAAAGCATGTCATGAAGATGCACACGTACCTCTGAGCTGGGCTACTGAAGAACATCACAACAAGGGACAGGTGGATTGTACTACCAAGATTAAAGTGTCTCAGGTGGATCTGGACTGGAAACATAAAGGTGAATTATTTCTGGCTTGGTGGGCCTGGTCACCAGGGAAGAGGCACAACATACAGGTGGACTTGTGATCACAGGACAGACTTAACCACAGATACTATTTCCCTGGTTGGTCACAGAAAACGTGAAACGTGCTACAATCAAGCAGGCCAAGCAGGTAAAGCCTCTGTAATATGGGGAAAATGGTTGAAATACAAATATGGGAAGGCCTGGCTGACTGACAATATCATGATCCTGCAAACCTACCAAGGCAAGTTCTGTTGTGCTGACAGTGGTGGAAACAGCCACAGGATGGCTGGAGATGTGCCCTGCGCGTCATCCCACAGCCTGAACACCATCTTGGGCCTTGGAAAGCAAGTCCTGTGGTGACATGGAACCCCAGAAAGAGGTCAGTCAGAGAGTGGGGCTCATTTCAAAAATAGCCTCATAGACCCCTGGGTCAGAGAGCACAGTATTGAGTAGGTATAATATTCCTTACCATGCACCAGCCTCTGGGAAAATTAAAGAGGACAACGGAATATTAAAAACTACATTCAAACATTGGGATCTACATTTAATGAAAGCCAGCTGGTTAGGAGGTCATTTCGGTAGTACCCTGGTGCTTGAAAAAGATAAACTGTTTCCTTTAAGAGGCATAAGCCATAACTGTGCTTAACCTATGGCAAGGGGTGACTGCTGCTGCTGTTTCTGCTGCTGTTGCTGTCACCACACTGCCACCCCAGGGGAAAGGCAGCCCCTACCTTGACACAGCCAGAGCTAGCAGTGACCCTGTCCAGACCAAACAGCTTCCTAGGCACCACTGACCCAGTTCTGGGGAAAGATGGGGTGGGGCTGGTGCCATTTTTGTCTTTTCCTCAGGCTGCTTTGGGCTTAGGTCAGTGCATATCTTTTTTGTACGTGAATCACCCTCATTTCGTGTAATTTCCATATAGTTAGAGTTACTGTTATTTGTTCTTATTTGATTGCTGCATTGTTTTTTTCAAGTAAATAGTTCATAGCTCAGACTCTGTGCTCTTAGACTCCTTCTCATGAGGAAGGGGTGGAGGGGGGGGGGAAAGAGAGAAGCTTAAGTGGAGTTCAATTTTCCAAACACATTTTTTTCCCAGCACAAATGAAAACAAATATATTTTCTTTTCAATTAGAGAAAGATTTTGGTATCTTCTTAACATAGAGAATAAAACCTTAATGACAATCAGCAAATTCATATAATATTTAAAAAAGAAATTTACACACTATGATCTTTTCAGAGCAAGGTTTCTATAGCCCCAATCAATCTGGCTGTTTCCATCTGGTTCTCCTTCATTTGAGGAGTTTTTATTTCTTCGATGTGTGAAAGAAAAAGAGGATAAATTTATGAACAAAATGTATTTTATCACTCATGTGTTCCAGTGTGGGCACATTGTTAAAGAGCTAGGAAAATTACAGCCTGGAAAATCACTCTCAGGCTGGAGCTTCTCCTGCTCTCTCAGCTCTGTTCCCAGGCTGACAGCATGTATAACTTCAATTATGGAGATTTTCTCCCAGGATGATAACTTGGTCAAAATAGAATGGAATTAACAACATTAGATTAACACCTGTTTTGGTGCATGACCAGGCCTGGGAAAGAGGTGTCAATCTCTCTGCACCAATCAGCTTTATCCTGTCTTTGGAGTTACAGGAGACTGTACTTAAGCAAGTGTGTTTCTGAATAAAGTTGTCTCTCATTCCTACCCTGAGAGGGACCATGTAGCTGTGTCTTATTTCTGCCACATCTAAAGGGTTAATACCCCTTCCTACAGCTACAGTCCAGAGGTATTTTCCATTGTGGCAAGTTCCTACTAGTTTTATTATTTCATTGTTTGGCTTATGCTTGTTGGAGGCAAAGATGAAATTGTTAAAGAATAGGCATAGAATAAGAGGCTTCAATAAGTTATCTGATCTGTTCTCAACCATACTTGAACAGTCCCTGATAGACTTCCTTTTGGCCTGTATTACAGATTATCATTAATGTGATCGATTCAAAGTAACCTCTCTGAAATTTTATAGGCTTGAACAAGAGGGTTGTAGAACACAGATCTCTGTGGTAACATAAACAAAAGTATCTTTAGGTTAGATGATGACACCCCTCTGGATAATGCTGGAGCTAATTTGTTCACCCTGTAAGCAATTTAATGTAATCTCATGATCACTCTTATTGCAGCTGAGAACAAGAAATCCTCTATGGCAAGAAGGAGGCATCAATTCACGTGGAACTTGAGATCTCTATGCCATATCAAATCCAAACTGGTGATTAGGACCACAAAACATAGGTAAGGGGTGGAGTGGAGAGGAGGATCCAACCATCCCATATGTTTCCTGGCCAGAGATTCTTCCATAGACTCTTTTTTCCAAAGAGAAAGAGCAGTCAGGTTATTGATGAGTTACTGTGCTGTTAGAAAATTTATTTCATATTAGATGACTAACACTTACCTATTTTTTTAGCACTGATGGGAATATGGGGTGTAAACAGACTCAAACCCAGGTCTACACTTTAACTATATTCTGCATTTTTGCTGCAATAGTAGGTCAAGGTCAGTCTTGGGGTTGTGTTCTTTGACCTCCAGAAAAAACAGCAGGTAATTCAGGGTAATCACAAGCAGAGAGAAAAGGCTCAAGTCGTTGTTGCCTTTCAGACATCCAGAAAAATGTTATTGAATTTCTTTTTTAGAAAACATCATTAATGTATACTGTATTTCTTCCTCTTATTAAGACATGGTGCATAGAACAAATGCTATTACAAGAGGAGGATGTCCATTAGCTGTGTTTACTATGACTCTCTAAGAGTTTTCAGAGCATCCCTCAAACCTGATGTTTAGACCTAAAATTCTCAGCATGTTCAGCAGAATGTTCGCGACACAGCTATCTGTTTTTACAATAAGTGTCTTTCCCTATTCCAGTTAATTGAAAGCAATTCTCAATCACCCTCCTGTGTTTAAAGTATCTGGAAAAAGGTATAGTGGCAGAAAAGTCTCAGTGTTTTAAAGACTTATAAACAACATAGTTGTTTGAACAGTTGACAAATAAATTCAAGCTCCCCAGGATACTCTTGTTTAGGGTTTTCCCAATTAGGCATTTTATTTGATCTCTGGGTCTGGGTGAGCCACAATTCTTAAGAACTGAAGAAGAAATTAATGGACTGGATACAATGGCTAATTCCTCTCCAGAGTTTTGTTCCTTGCTTGTCTTTGCTAATTTAATACCATTATATTCAAAGTGAAATAAATCAAAATGAGAATTAGGCTTGATGCAACCAGCCTTTGAAGGGAGTTTAGGGTTTCCACATTATAAGAGTTTTTTACAATTCTAAACAAAACCTTCCGTTTTTCTTATGGAATGTTGCAAAGATAGTCTTGCAAGAAAGCTTTTGGAAGAAAACAAAAATTGTGATTTTAATCTGTTAGAGAGAAATGTACAATCACTTTAACACAGAGACACTTGAAAAAGGAAAGTGAGAACTGGGGCCCTAAAATATTGAGTATTCCAAAGATTTCTGGGGAGCTGGAGCACCAGGAAAATATTTGAAGAAAAGCCAGTGCAATGTAGGACACAGATATAGGCAAAAACGGTTTTATGGTTTGTTTGTTGGGGCTTTTTTTTCCTCTAATGACTGCACTTGAATCTGAAATTAAGCCCAGCAGGTAGGAAGATACTGCAGGGATTTTAAAAGGTATCACACATCTGTATGCTAACAGAGTTTGGTTTTTACCCATAGAGATGTGGACCCCACAGTGTTTACAGTCACAAATGGGAATTGTGTTTTTCCTGCAAGTGCACTGTGTCCTGTTGGCCCACTATTTAGAGCAGAAAACTTCTATCTCTTAATTGCACTTGGCTTTGTTTTAAGAAACATTGTTTTTCTTGAAGGATGCATTTTACACAGGCTCTCATCCAGGATAGTGTATTTTTCTTTTCTGTGACTATATCTGCCTGGACAGGTAAGATTTATATTCTGGGGGACATGTCTTCAGATGTATAAATAAGACTAGCTCTACCAGAAACAGGTATATATAATAGACTGCTTGTCATTACAAAAAGGCAATCTCTTTCTCCTATTCTGATATGGTACCCTACTGAACTAAAACCACATGTAGCGTGCAGTTCAACAGCTGTGGTACATGTTGTCCAAATGTTTGCAAATAAAATGGTCAAAATGCCCATCCTACAGGAGCTTTCTTGGAATTCTGCAAGATTTCTGACAAGAGCAGAAAGGCTATGATCCTTCCCCAAAATGAAAGTAGTAGGGGGATTTTGTTCTCCAATTTTTAAGGCAACCACCGCATTTTACTATTCCTGATGTATTCAAAAATGTCCTCATATTTTGGGTAATTTAAAAGTACACTCAAATCCTACTATTAGTATTAAAAGACCTTAATCTAAGAACTTTGCTTTGTCATCAAATGCATGATATTTGATGTGGGGCATTTGCACATTCAGTTCACATCAAAAAAGCATAAAACTGGTCCAAGCAGAAAAATCTAAAAAAAAAAAAAAGAGAGAGAAAAAAAATTTAAAAGTATAATAAAATGTAGGAGAGAAAAAAGTAACAAAACAGCCCAAATACATTGCATTCCTTTGGAATAATGAACAAGCTACAGGCCAGATCAAGTTCTGTGGTCTGGTGCTCCCATACACCAAGCAGAATTGAATAGAAGGTCACGACCACTTTTTCCTAGAAGTCTTCCAGGTCTGATAAAAGCCTCAAGATCGAGTTAGCTAGGCTGTAGGTTACCATACAACCTCAGTAAATCCGGACCATGTAGAAGGAGTCCAAATACGATTCTTTCAGATGCATCTCTGGGGAAGTGTGTAACAACAGTTCAGTCTAAACCATTACAGACAGCATACATCACCAGTCCAGAAGGAGATTTTCTTTCTTTTCCAGGTGTGATAAGACAAATCACTAAGCCAGGACTGCACTTTTCAATGCAGTGTATCTGGACTTTTTTTCTCAAACCAGTGAAGGAGTGGAAAACCGTAATGAGTTCACTGTGCTGAAAGATTGTATTTTCCAAGAGCTGGAGAATATAGCTCATATGGGAGTCTAAATCCCATTGGAAGTTTTAAATCTCTGTCATTGAGGTGTGTTTTGCATTTGGAAAGTAACTTATTATCTCTATGTTTGTTGCAGGGTCTGAAGAAAAGCAGTTGCTGAAGACAGTAGGCCCTTGATAGCTCTTCAGTATTCTAAGCATTTCATGAACATTCTGTCTTTACTTTTAGGTTGCTGATAGATGTAACTGAGGCTTTGCTCATAGCATTATGAAGATTTTTCTGAAGAGGAGTGGTCAGGCCTGCTACACAAGACATTGCTAACGCACATGAAGAAAAATTATCTTCTTTCTTTAGAAATCCTCTTCCTTCTCAGGAAGCTCATGTCAATTCTTGAAAGCTGAGAATTATTCCCAGCTTAACCAGCTCTCCACAGCTGTGTCCCACCTAGCTTGCCACTGCCGCCTCCATTTCTGAGCTTCTCTATCACTTGCAAGGCAGGGCAAGACTTAAACTCAGACCTTGCCCGCCAGCCCCTTCCAGTTCTTGTACATTCTGACAGGAAGAAACCTCCTTGTGAACACGATGGAAATTTGGTCCTAGCACACCCAGCAGTTGTGTCCTTGCCCATGGGGTCCTGTGTCTTGCTGCAATCAAAGGAAGTTGAGACTAAATTCCCATGTTTTAAAGACATATTTTGTGAATAAAATGGCACCATCAATATTAAAAAAACAAACTAACAAAATCCCCCAAAAACAACCAACAAAACAAAACTGAAAAAACTCCAAAGATTTTGTTTTGCTGAAACAGTACATTCTGCTGGGCACACTGCTTGGCTATTGTCTCTGTCAGTTGTTATGACAAATCCAGTAATTACTGTTTGAGCAATATTGTAAACCTTACCTCTAATAGGATTTTATTTTTCTGAGGTTTCAATTTCCACAATTTTCAGCATCTCAGGTAACTAGTAATGCTACTGGTATAACAAGTCAAGTACTTTTAGGAAATTATTAGGAAAAACAACCACAGTCTATCTCAAGAAAATTTTATGGAAGAAGTAATGAGAATTTTGTAGCCCTGTAGGTAAGCAGGCCAACTTTGGAGACATTCTTTTAACACTACAGAAAAAGAACTTTATTCCTGCATCTTATATGGCTAACAGTGTGGTCCTGAAAATAGACTGAATTCAAACATATTCATAAACTGTATAATAATAACTATAACGAAACTTAAAACGTAAAAACTATTTATGGAAGTGTTTTGTTATTGTTTTCTTTTTCAGAGCTAAAGGGAAAGAAAACAAAATCTTATAGACAAAAAGAGATAATGGTCTTATGACCATTATGCAAGCTATCCCTACCTTTTTGTGGCAGAATTTGCAGCACCTTCTGAACTCCTGAGATACTGTATTTAAACTGCAGTGCTTCCTGCTGGCTTTTGTCAGCACTGCTTACATCTTTGAATATCATTTTGACTCTGCACCGCAGAGCTTTAGCTCATATACTTCTCTGCACATTTAAATAGACAATCCAACTAAGGCTTTTTTCAACAGGATTGTTGAAAGAAGATCTGGCATCTAGACCAGATCTCTGGAAATAATCAAGATATGGGGAATGCTACTCTACTTCTCATACTCAGCTTCTACAAAGAGACGAGTACACTAGGGATTAAGTCCCTATGGTGACATCATCAGTACACCTCCAGATTTCACTCCTTTATTGTTTTACATTCTCTTTTGTAACTCTAGAGAGACTAAAAACTTAAACACCACAAATCATATGAGTATCCTGTTTATCTTAAGCAGGACTTTTAAATAATCCACTTTTTATTTTTTTTTTGTCAGTACTGTTTGATGCCCAAAAATATTTACTTGAAGTTAAAACATTATCAGATACCTACTGTCCCTCTGTAGTACCTCAGGAGGAATTCAAAATCAGACAGCTTAGATCTCTGCACTTCAAAGAATTTCCCCTGAAACCTTGTTTACAGCATAAGCTGAAAAACAAGGTCCCTTTCACCTTTTGTACTACCATTAAACACATTAAAGCACAATACTCCACTGAATAATTCTTCCACAACATACAGACTAACTCCACCATAGTCTGAAATTGGTCAATTGTTTTCCTTTTAGCATGCTAATTTACCACTTCGGAAGCCTAATACTGGAGAGACAAGAATGTTTTACAGTAATTTCTGCCCCATCACCTGCTGCAATGTTATTTCACAGCTTCACAAAACTCTAATGTAAGATACAGTGGGATCTCTATCGCATTAAAAAATTACTTCAAAATATAAATATTAAGAATTTCTTTCCTTGGCCTCATGCTTTGACCATCTCAAAGAGATTTATAGCAGTTAATGAAATCTTTTATTGGTCACATCTATTTTTGGAAGTTATTATATTTTTTTTATTGTGATAAAAATGATGACTGAATTAAACAGCACGCCCTAATTATGCTCCAATATCTTTAACCAGAAAATGGGAGGTTCATACATAAATATATCAGCTGTACCCTCCCACCATGTGTGCAAACTCTCCAAAACCCAGCTACAGTTGTAACTAATTGTAGTGGGTTGACTTCAGGTGGCTTTGAGATCCCCACCCAGGTGCTTTCTCTCTAACTCTCCTCAACACTAAAGAGACACTAGGATGGACAAGCTCGTTGGTTGAGACAAAGGCAATTTAATAATGAAAGCAAAAGCCACACATGGAATTAAAGCAAACCCAGGAAATTTAGTCTCAACTTCCCATCATCAAGCAGATTTCCAGCCACTTCCCAGGCAACAGGGCCTCATCATGCATAGGAATTGCTTGGGATGACAAACATTATGAACCTCCAGTGCTTCCCCTTCTTCCTTCTTTCCCTCCAGTTTTTATTGCTGAGAATGATGTTGTGTGACATGGGATTACTTTTGGTCATTTGAGGTTCCTCTCAGACTCTTGCCCAGCCCCAAGCCTTCTAGTGGGGATATGAGGGGTGTTTGGTGATGCAGCCTTGATGGTGCATGAGCACTGTGCAGCAGCAGCTGAAACACAGTGCATGACCAACACTGCTCAGGCTACAACACAAAACACAGCACCACATGGGCCTCTATGAGGAAAACCACCCATCTTCCAGCCAGACAGGTACACTACTGAACAGTGTCATAAGTATGCTACATTTTAGCAGCAGCTTGAAACCTGATGCTTTTTGTCTGCTTGTAACAATCCAAAATTATTATTCTGGATAAATTATTATTCTGGAGGTGTTTTGCATTTATACAGATGTGTACAACTAAGATAATTTATAAGAGCAATGCAGCTTGCATAACTAGTTTATAAAAGCCTACTACAATCTTCTACAAGGTTCTAAAAACATGGGGAACAAACTAAAAAGAGATTGTTTTTTCTTAATTTGATTAACAAGGCATAAAAATGGAAACTCACATCCAAATGATCTCAAATGCATTCAGAAACTTCCCTTTCTGCTTCCACTTTTTCACAGTTATTTTCTCGGTTGCAAATACAAAAGTAATGTTAATGAACCACTTTTTTTTAGTAGTGTGTAAAGTCTTCATATACTTCACTATACTTGACTTTAAATGACACAAAACCTTTAAAAACCCCATTACATTAAATATTTCTGATTTTTTTTTAAATTTTGTAATTTATCTATCCCTAAAAAACATTTGTCTTCTACCAAGATGAGTTTCTGTTGAATTTTTCTGGTGTCCTTATTTTGCAAGAATAATATTTTCACACCCATCAAACCCAATGGCCCTCTCAAGCCTGAAAATCTTGAAGTTAGGATGAATCTGCACCATTTCTCATTATCCAAAATATTTAAAAGTTAGTTTATACTCTTATGTAAGACTATAAAGAGAACTGTAAAGTGGAAATTAATGTATACTATTAAGCAAAATAAAATGTAACATCAGTAAAATACGTCAGTCATTTATGGCAGATATTTGAATCCATTTCTCAATGCTTACAAATTCTTCTGCAGGTCACTGCCAAGTAAATAATCTCATAAATAATCTCTTATGACTCTTTTAACAGAAAGAGAATGAAGATTCTGTCTCCATGTCAATGTTTTTTGGCTTGTACTTTCGAATATATCTAATCTATAGTAATCAAGTACTTGTGGTCAGTTATTTGTTTAGTTGTTCAGTTTTCCTAGAGGATTCTTATATTGTAATAACTTTTTAATTCACCACTGAGATAATCTGTCTTTCAAGTATATAATATATACATGATCTCCAATTTGTATTTCAATCCAAACATCATATTTAAAAGTAACTTCTCTAGATATCTGCCTCAAATACTCAAAATTTTTCCTTTAACCCGTCAATGAAAGATTCACTTTAAGACTTCCTTGAACAAATTTAATTCTCTGCTTCTATTCTCTTGGTTTGTTGTAGTTTGAGATTTTGTTTTGGGTTTTTTTAACTGTTGTTTGGTTATTTGTGTGTGGAGTTTGTTTTTTTAATTATTGTTTCCAGCCAGGAGAGTTGTTTTTATACCTTCAGTTATATACTAGGGGGACTATCAATAGGAATAATGGTTCCTTTGTCTAATTTAAATCACAAGGGAGAAAAGAAAGAAAGAAAATAAAAGAAAGAAAAGAAAGAGAAAGAAAATAAAGAAAGAAAAGAAAGAAAGAAAATAAATGTTTTCATTCTCAGACTAATTCATGAGAAGACAGCAGACTGTTCCTGTCAGTTAGGAAGATCATCCTTACTAAAGAACAATATTAGGATCTAGTTTTGGTGAGGTGGAGGACATGCCATGTGTTTCACTGTTGGTGAAATTAATTAAATGTCACATGCCACAGTTCAGGGTCTGTTGTCCCACAGCTTCTGAATTAATGACAATGAAAGATGTTTTGCACTTGAGAGAGCTGACACAAATTTGTAACTGAAGTTCTCATAAATGAGAAGCAAACAGAGGTTAACATCTTGACCTCATGCATTCAACTGTGCTCTCAAACTAGAGAGTTTTTCATCTACTTTGCAGCTATGAACTGCTGCTAATCTTTGATAAAACAGTGACATTTTACCAATCTCAATAACAACTGATAAGTGCCTCCTGTTGACAGCAGTACTGTGTTTTAATGAACAAATAAACAGCTTATGTACCATTCTTGGCAAGAAAGCCCATTCACTGAGGCAGAGCACCAGCTCTCCCAGTGTTACTTGGGCTAATTGACTCATTGGATGAAATTAAATCACACTATCCCCAGTGGGATGTATGTTTCCCAGTAATCAATAGCTCAACAAGATCCACATGGCAGGTAATTAAGTGGAAAGTAATTAATACCAATCAAATGTTTCATTAAGTTTGCCATTCCTTCACTCAGAAGTCCCAGTGTACCATAAACAAGGCTCTGAAGAAAAGAATAAATACACTCTGTTTCCTAACAAGCTAAATACTTTTGCTAAATTCTTCACTGCTCTGTGCACCATTTCAAAGTAGCATCTCATACACACAAACATTCTGGTATTAAATCCTAGAAGAGATTCTCAGCTCAACTCTCTTAAAGATTTGCCTTCTGCCTGAAAGAAAAGATGGTGCTTCAGTCCAAACCAAAGGTATTATGTTAATTGTGGAGAGGATTTGGAGTACTCCTTTTTGCAGCAGTATTTTACCTGTCATACAAGTGAGGCAAAAGGCATAAGAAAATGTAAAATATTTCATGTTCACAAAGAGAGCTGGAAGGAAAAAGTCAAAACAATTACTCCCAGCTATATGAGCTAATGACCACCTTGTATATTCCATGTCCCTGATAGTTCTTTAGTGTTTCTTGAACATATTGGAAGAGGACTTTAAAAGGTTTGATTCTAATTTTCTATATAGCATAAGACAGGGATAGATTTCTGCCTTAGAAAATTTCCTGAGTGAATTCTCACCTTGTCCAATGGTCTGCAAAGCTGGAAGCCACCAGAGGAAAGAAATCTTTTCCTCATAACAAGAAGCCTCACTTCTTTGTCTTTTACCGGCCTTTTTAGCTGCAGAGGTTAGACTGTTGTTAAAATACTGGTTCTAGGATTACTCTGTCTCAGGACTTCTTGGTTTGTACACAAATGAATGGAAACAATGAATTACGGGAAAACATTGCATAAACACCCAGCTGAGAGGCTCAGTCCTGGGGCCAGTCTAGCCTAACACCTGTGTCAGTGGTCTGGATGAGGGGATGGAGTGGCCCCTCAGTGAGTTTGCAGTGACACCAAGTTGGGTGGGAGTCCTGATCTGCTGGAGGGCAGGAAAGATCTACAGAGGGCCTTGGACAAGCTGGACTGATGGGAGGAGGCCAGTGGCAAGAGGTACAACAAGGCCAGCTGCTGGGTCCTGCCCTTGGGGCACAGCAGTCCCCTGCAGCATTACAGACTGGGGGGAAGCATGGCTGGAAGTCTACCCAGTAGATAAAGAGCTGAGGATGCTGGTCAACAAAACTAGACTGTGAGCCAGCATGTTCTCAGGTGGCCAAGAAGGCCAAGGGCATCTTGGCTTAGATCAGAAGGAATGTGGCCCACAGGACCAGAACAGTGACTGAACCCCTGTAGTTGGCACAGGTAAGGTCATACCTCTAATCCTGTGTTCAGTTTTAGGACCCTCACTTCAGTAAAGACATTGAGGAACTGGAGAGAGTCCAGGGAAAGGCAACAGAGCTGGGAAAGGATCTGAAGAGTAAATCACATGAGGAATGGATGAGGTGCTGGGAGTATTTAGCCTGGAGAAAAGGAGACTCGGGCAAGACCTTAACCCTCTCCATGAGCACATGAAAGGAGGCTGAAGACAGGTGGGGATCAGTTCTCTTCTCCTGAGTAACAAGTGACAAGAAAAGAGGAAATGGCCTCAAGTTCCACCAGGGGAATATCGGAAAGTATTTCTTCTTTGAAAGGATGGTAGGGCATTGGAGCAGGCTGTCCAAGAAAGAGGTGTAATTACCATTCCTGGAAGTTTTCAAAAGGTGTTTGGATGTGGAACTTGGGGATATTGTTTAGTGGTAAACAAGGCAGTGCTGGGTTAATGGTTGGATCTTGAGGTCTTAGAGGTCTTTTTCAATCTTAATTATCTTAGAGGTCTTTTTCAATTTTAATTATTTTCTATGATCCTGTGAACTCACTCTTTGCCAAAATGAGTAATTCTCTGTGTCCAGAAGATTGAATGGGAGAAAGCAGACACAAATATAAGGCTGAATATAGTGTCACTGTGTAAACATGCTCAGAACACAGTCCAAGTAAGAGGAATAATGCCTCTAATACAAGAATTGGAAAACACAAAAATAATCATAACTGAAATAAATCATAAAAACACACCCTCTATTTTCTGCTAAAAATATAACTTATAACGTAGGTAAAATATGCTATGAATATTTATATGTATGCCAAATTTAAATCTATTTTGATATGTATTGTATACATAAGTTAAGAATGCCCTAGTGCAGTCAAATAAACAGAGTAAGATTAGCTGGATTTATGGGTGATATTACTCTTCTGAACATTTCAGATTTCTTATAATCTCTAGACCTTCCTATACTAAGTACAAAGCATTTCGTTGAACAAAAAATCTCCTCTGATACCTACACACAGAGTTCCATTGATTTCTGCTCTGCTGACTTCAATGGGACTTGAATGTGTGTACTGGAGGGCAAAAGGCAGCTATTTATAGTCTATCACTCCCGGGAAAAATGAGCAGACTGGCTGTCCATTATACTCTCATCTATGGTATCTCTAACACTTTCTGAATCATCTTCTCTCATTTAACCCAGTTAATTGCAAATGAGCTATAGTATATCTTCTAATGAATCAATTTAGCAAGAGAAAAATAGAGAACTATGTACTTATCAGCCAGGTTTGAAACAAAACTTACAAGTTTTTTTCCTTGTTTCTAAATAATGTTGCCTAGTTATCTTCCACAGATCCCTTGGAATTTCTTTTTTTAGTACAGAAGAATGAGCAGACTATAACAAAAACCAAGGCTTCCTCAACTTTGTAAAAACAGCAAAAAGGAAAAAAATCAAATCAAGAATTTTCATCTATGTGTATTTCTTCTTCTTCTTTTAGAAAACTATGCTTCATAAAAGAAAGCAGACTTTAGAAAGTCTGCTGCTTCATAATGCTCTTCTGTTTGAAATAAACAGACTTTTTCTGTCTATTTAAAAAATACAAAAACACAATAATGTTTTGGCATTAAAAAATTTCAAAAGAGAAAGAGAAGATTCATTCTGGGTTCCAAAGTGAAAAATAGGACACCTTTCTTTTCCTGAGTGTAAATTGCTTCCTATTTCATTTTCCATCTAAGAGGATCTGATGCTTTGTAATTTGAAATCAGAAAGGATTTGTAGGAAAACACCTGTTTATTTTCTGTCTCAGTTTTGTGAATAGAGTATGAGTCTGAACTAGGCTTGAGTCACATCAGACATGTAGTCCTTGAGGAAACGGGAAAAAGAAAATTTATCTTGGACATAGGCGAAAGAACACAGAGGTTCAGAAATATATAGATATCAACAGTCTTGAAACAAGGCCAAAGTCCAGTTTAACCTGGTTGAATTTATCCCTTTTCAATATGACTCAGCTGCTTATTCTCTTAACCAAAAACCACCTTCTTTCTTGTCTTCTCTTAACACAAAGAGCACCTCATCTTCCCTATAACTGTTCTGGTAATAGTTGGGTTTTTAATTGTAACACCTTACTGAAACAGAAAAGATCTTGGAATCTAGATCTTAGATCTTGATCTTGGGTCTTAGGAATCAGGCATAGTCTTTGAAAAATGCTGTTTGTAAAATTCTGATTTTCTATGGGGAGTGGTACCACCAGAAACTTCATATTAAACATGCCTCAGATTTCAAAGCCATTTATTTTACCCAGCTGGATAGCCTGATGAATAAAATTCTGGAATTTGATGCTAGGACATGCCTTCTAAGAACAGCAGGGCTGTGTTTGAAAACCTGCCTCCAGAAACTACAGTTGTGTGTGCCTTCTATAACCACATAGTAAGGGAAATGTTCCTAAGAGAATGTCAATCCAGAGTTGCTAAGAAAATCATGGTCATGCCTTTAATGGTCACTGGATAGCAGTAAAAGGAGGTGCAGGGGAAACGAGGAAATATAAAACACCCTAAGAAAAAACCAAACCAAACAAAAACCAAAATAATAAGTTAAGAAGTAGCACTACTAAAAAATACTAATGAAAATTGCAGAAGGGGATTATCTCTAAAATACTGCAATTGTAGAGAAAGTGTTCATTTCAAGCCTGATTCCTCCATTAATCTCTTGGCACAGGTAAAATACCAGGTATTTAAGGATAGACCCTTCTGCCAAATTCTCACCAAGGTGAAAAAAATCACTTGTTTTCTGGCAGCTCAAGAACTAAATGCTTTTTTAAGAACTAAACTTGTTTTCTCAGAAATAAATTGTCAATATCAAGTATTCCAGCTGTTACTGATGCTACACAGACTGTTTAAATAACCTTCACTATGGCTAACCTTCACCAAAAGCATCTTCATTTAATCAATTTCAGGATTCCTAACGTGTATTTACATGGCAAATGTTTTCTAGCGCCTCATTAAATTGAACACTCTGTAAAAGTAATTTTAAATCCAGAAACGTTTGTCTGAAGATTCAACAAATGTAATAAATACATATGAAAATGTTATGTTCCAAGATCATATCCTGATTGAAAAAAGAAGAAAGACATAAAAACATTTCTGTCAAGTGGCAGAACTAACATTTTAGGCTCACTAATGTTTCAACCAGCAGAACAAATCTTGGGTAATAGTTTGGAAAAATAAAATTTTCTGTAAATTAAATTAAAAGGACGAACTGAAAATTGCATGCTTTTACATTTTCACAAAGGTCCTTTTCATCTTATGTTTTTAATGTAAAGGTAGTGCTCTATATAAATTACCTATATGCACACAGTGAGTGTACTTCGTTTTGACTGACTCTGTTTCCACAGCAGTAATTCCAAATGAGGGAAATCCAACTAGCAACAAATGAGGCAAACAAGCCACACATGTGATTCTTTCTACCACACTTTTCAGGATGATGGAGCACATGGAGCACAGGACATGCAGAGTGTCGAGAGGTAAATTTGTTTGGCCTCCAAAAAAAGAAAAGGCAGGACAGAGAATTGATGGCCATCCACAGAAGCTTAATGAAGAAGATAGAAGGAGAACAAAGCTGGGAGCTATGTTAGGAAATGCTGGATAAATCCTAGAAAAATTTTTTCATTGTGAGTAGGTTCAAGCAGTGGAAGAGATTACTCAGAGAGGGTGTGAAATGACCTTCCTCAGAGACCTTCAAAATTTAGCTGGGCATAGACATGAACAAGGTATATTAACTGGGCCTGTATTGAATAGAGTTTGGACTGAACACTCACCTTAATCTGCCTTGTAAATGAAAATATTCTTTGGTTCCACATGTTTACATTCACTATTCTCAGGCCTGAATAAAAACTCCATTCCTAGCTCTCCCTAAGGTGAGCTCCACTACTGACTACCAGCATAAAACAGGTATTAATTTAATCTCACATATGTAGGATCTGGTTGCAGCTTCTCATGTCTTTACTCTTTTAAAATGACACCTGCCAAGTTTCTACCATATATTCCCCAAATTATTATAAACCTACAATATTTTATAATTAAATTAGTAAAAAAAATCATTAAAAGAAGAAAAATCTGTGCTTATTCTTAGTGGAATTTTCAAACCGCAAAACAGAGAAATATTAAGAACTCATGCTGTGGTTGTGCAATATTCAGTGAAACGGAAGACTCAGGAAAAAATGTGTCTTCATAATGTGGGAGTATGAAAAGGATATCCCCTCAAGGACAATGCACCTAAGTCAAACTAAGAGATAGATTCTTTGCCCAGGTTCTTCATAGGCATTTGAAGTAGCTCTTTTCAAGCCTTCTAAGTGAATCTTGGGGGGAAAAAAAAAAAAAAAAAGAAAAAAAAAAAAGGAAAACAAAACAAAACCAACCAACCAAACAAACCAAAATAAAATAAAATAAAATAAAAACAGCCACAAGATTTACCATGTTCTCTTACTACTTTGCAGAATGAACAGTGTCATCAGGTCACAACATCAACCCTAAAAGCAGGAATGAGCAATAAATGTTATATTAAATTTTGCTACAGAATGGAGAAGTGGATAGGGATAGGTATTATGCTCTATGGTTTTGGCGCAAATTATTTACTGAACTCTCATATTCCTCATTACTATCCTCTGATTTCTTCAGCCGAGAAAAGCTAAAGCCCACCAAAATACACTCTCATGTACAGGCATGAATGTATGTAGCATTGTGATACCTAAACCTTGTTGTAAGTTTTGTATGCTTAAAAACCTAGACCAACAGTCCTTGGTTTTCTGTGTCTTATTGCTGAAACATGTGTTTTCTTCCTCTCAAAATATAAAATATTAATATCCACCTCAATTACAAGAAAATAATGTGCTCATGTACACAGGCAAAAATCTTCCTTATGAAAAAAAAAATCACTGTTCTTCTATAGGTTCAAAATGAAGTTCAAAAGACATTGCAAGAATTTGTCAGAGTGAAAAAAAAAAATTATTCTACTTTCTACTTTGGTTAGCATACAAGATGTTGTAAAGTTTTTCCCAAAATTACAAAGTTGGAATTCTTGATCCAATTTGTGTTGAAACATGAGCAAGTTCCTGATGTACATTTCATAGGCAAGAGGAAAACAGCATCTCTTTCAAGAGAAGGTCTTCCTGTCACCAGGCTTAAACTATTGTAAGCCATTAAGAGATTTACACAGATGTTTCTTAAAAGTTTATTTACTTGAGCAAGGTGACCTGAACAAAAGCCTTTAAGAGATTCTTCCCCGTTTGTCCACTGTCTGCTATACAGAAAGCAAAAATTATTTGCTAATGTTTCCTGATGAAAAACTCTTATACAAAGACCTACAGTCATGTTACTCTTTTTTCCCCTTCCCAGTCCCTTTCCCCTTTTCCATTGTCTTTTTCATTGAGGGGTAAGAACAGCATTGCAATTTGGGTTTCTCAGTAACACTGAATTCAGCAGTGAGAGCAGCAGGAGGAAGCACAGTGAAATCAAATTCTATTTCAGTTTTTCTTCATGTTTTAGAAATCTGTGTGGGGTTTTACATGTTGGTTGTGGCCAATTTTCTCTTTCTCTGATTTTCTCTTAGGCTCCGTGGTTGTCTTCCTGCCTAGTCACTGAGCTTTGGTGTAGATCTAAAATCAAAAGTTCTTTTTCCTTCTGTTCTTGCCCTTGACTACTTTCAAATCAGATCAAAATATATACTGTCACACAGTAAAAAAATAGGAAAAGCTACAAAAGGACACAGAGAGAGATAGGAAAAAAAATGAAAGAACTTCCTCTTTCTTTTAGATAGTTTCAGAAAGACAAAATCTCTGGAAAATATTATTTGGGGTTCTTCCCTTTATGAGATTCTCTTACAGTAAGTGCTTTTTATAATAGTGAGAAAGCATAACACAGTGTTTCTCTAGGATCTGTGATCTGTGTTAGCTGCATGGTTTTGCCTATGTTTTTCCATTTTTTTCTACTCACAAACAGAAAATAATTTCGCTGGGGGCTCACCTGCTAGCTTTGATTATATGCTGCAGTTGTACAATATAAGTCACAGCATACAGAGTACAGGTAGTTATCAGTCTTCACTGAGAGGGGGAGAAGAAGAAGATGAGGATGAGAAAAGGAAGAAAAGGAATTAATTTGGGTTTTAGGATTTTTTTTCAGGTGAGTGGGTTTTTTGGAGGGAAGATGTTGATTTCTTCTTACTATTTAAACAGAAAGTAGCTGGATTCTTAATGTTACATTTAAATTATATATGGCAAAAAGATATAAGACTAAGATCACTGCTAGAAAGATCTCTGACTCTTAATCACAATGTAAATATTTAAAGATGAACAAATGTAGAAAAACTGAGACAGACCTCACAGGATCTCCACAGAGGAATCTGGCTTGTCAAAAACTTATGGCGGGAGAAAGGCTGTAAATAAGGCTGATGCAATTCAATGCTTCAAACTGTAAAATTAAGAAGACCAAGCCATAGTTTACAATTAAAATATCTAGCTGTCACAACGGTCAGCTCTCTCCATCATAAATATCTCTTTTCTGCATTCACAGCTCTCCTTTTCTTTAATACAATGGACTCAAACTTTAAATGTCAAGAAAAATATCCTCCTGCTGAGATATTCTTGCTCTTAACATTCTGTGTTATGTCACTAGTTTTGTTAATTGACTTTACTGTCAATGCAAGTCTGGAATTATTAGTATCATTATTGTTTTTACTATTACATTTTTAGTAAGAATTCTGCATATACACTTTTTGTTGTGGAAAATAATCCAATAGACCAACACTAATGACTACACCTCAGTATAAAATGAAAACACCTTTTCTGTTACTGCATGATAAGGCTTCTGTCTCCTCGTTAATACTAACAGTAATTGGAAATATCTCTGTTAACGTCCATATTAAGGGTTCATAAAACATCTTTTTTTGAAAACCTAATTTTCACATAAGATGGTAAAATGTTTCTTTAGAAACACGTTTTTTTAATTATGAGTTTTGCATTTTTTGTAATTTCTACTCTCTTTACTTTTCCTTCCCAATAAAAATGCAGTAGAAAAGCACAATGCTTTATTATTTTCCTTTAATCAATTATAACTTCAGAAAACAAATCCTAAGTCAAACATCATAAAAAATAAAGCTGAATGCGCTGGATTTTGGTTATGTTTCTGCTTCCCCCACAGATGTACTTTTTCTGTGAATTAAAACAGAATGATGGACACATGAGAGAACAAGAAAAAAGTTCTGAGAAATTATGAAAATAATTTTAAATTGCAAAAACAAGTTCCATTTGAAGAGACCCCTAATAAAGCTAGACTCAGTCTTGAAGAGTTATACTGAAAACATGATTTCTAATTTTGCCGATAGTTTTTTTTTTCCTAACAGCTGCACATTTCTAATTGATTATAAAAATGTTGTGGCCATCCCAAGCCTCCACAGTTGCAGACTGTTTAAATGAAAGCAGAAGCAACTAGAACAGAAATAACCATCAAATTTATTTATGAGTTCTAGCAAACCCATTAAAAAACATGACTAATGTCTTACATATTTGATGTCAAAATGTTTTTATTAATTTGCTTTATTTTCCCTAGCATATCTAACAGATGAACCCTTTATGGCTGAACTATCTTCAGTTTCACTTTATTTCTCTTCCTCATGGTATATATTTTAATGTTTAAAAGACCAGCTATTTTGAATAAAGTGATGGTCAAAAGTCAAAAATACACTTGAAAGCCACAACTGTAGATATTCAATAGGCTAGAAAGGTGCATTCAGGGGCAGACAACCTATATTCTTTCAAAACTAGATTTTTAACTTTATCTATAAAACAATAAATGTGAAACATCTGCTGTAGTAAATAGAGGCTCAATGACATTGTAAACTTTCAGGCTTGTTGCACCATCACACCCAGGAATACAAACTTAAAAATGCTGGTACAATTAGTACCAAATATTGTGTGCTAGGGACAACTGAAGGTAAAGGATAGTTTTACATGTTGTTCTAGCAGGGAAAGATAAAGAAGAAAACAGTGATAACAGGATACAAGGAAGGTGAAGAACAATCTTTTTTTTAGATTTCTCTTTAGTATTTTGTCTCAGCTATTTCAGCAAAAAACCAGCATCCTGGAAGCAACTATACAAATAGCAACAATTTCTAAATGCTCCTTTTGTAATGATGTGTCGTCTGCAGGTCAAAAGTGCCATTCTAGCATAGGCTTTGTTAAATGTTATTTACATAACAGCAGGAGACTCTTCTCCTAGTTTTGACAAGCTCCTACCATGAACAAACTACACAATGGTCCTCAGAATGAAGCAGTGCAAATCAAATAATCACTATAATAGCATAGCAAAAGACAGATAAATGCAGAAATTACGGGGAAAGTATGGTAAGAGGGGGCTTCCATCTAGTATTTAGGAAGGCTATGGATTGTATTAGCTGCAACTCTTAATGATTATTTTTGTAAACCTAAGAATCATACAGACTGTATCATACAGATTTTGAAAATTCCCATAATATGAAATGGCTCAAACTACCATTACAATCAACAGCTATTACAATCAACCACAGGACATGGTAGGAAGATGCTGAAATGTCTTTTCTGACAAGTTGTCATTTACTGAGGCTGACCTCAGACCATTTTATTCCCTTGCTGATTAGACCATCTCTTACTGCAGCCAGGACTCCAATTTAATACACAAGAATAACACAGTAATTCTTTGTTGCTGGGATTTTTTTATTGTCTTGTCACTTTATGCCGAATTATAACATTTTACCAATGTCAAGAATGCAGATAAAAGATCTTCAGTGTGTTACAATTGATTTTTGGGTGCTGACTGGCTACCACTGTCTTTGCTTATTTTATGTCACTGTAATTACAAGCTGGAAAAAGAAAGGCCAGCCCTGGCTCTAAAGAGATGGGAACAGGATCTTTTTTTCATAGGCACCTGAAAGAAACTACAACTTCCTCCCCAGCCCCCATTGCCTCTTGTTGTCACATTGCAACCTGATGCTCCCCTGGCTTGTAGATATTTCTGTAGCTGTGTCTGAAAACAATGTAGTTGTGACAGGCTTACCAGTTTACTGCCTCTTTTAATTTGCTACTAACAGGTTCTGCCCACTCTGGTATTTTGTTTGCTTACAAGTATTCTTCTCGTCTTTATCCCTGTGAAAGCAGCAGTCCAGACACAAATCAAGACAGCATAGTACAGTGTTCCCCTAAGCATCCTTCAGAACAGTAATAACCAGAAGAACTTAAACCCACAACAGACTAGAATGTGGAGTCCAGTGCTCTTTTAGGAGCTGCAGAGTTAGACAAATGCAATTCTGTTGATGTCAGTGAGCTCAGAAGAAATGGGAACCGAACTGTGAATTTCAGCTTTAGAAATAGAGTTGGCTGCTTCACCTCCAGAGACATCGAAGAGTGGAGACTTCTCTGGTGCTTATTGAAAATAAATTGCCATTATGACTTTGCATTGGATTAGAAAAAGCAATTGGCTTCAAAGAGAGAATAATAATTTGAGATGATAAGAAAAGTTTGAGATGAGTATTCACTTTTTTCATTTTTTTTCCAATCAATTGTCAATCATTAAATATTCTATAATTTGCAGGAGCATGTGCTTGTTTACCAATATGTTGTACACAGTGTCTGAATATGTATCAGAAGTAGTTATGCTGACTTTCTTACTTTGATGCAAAATTAGAAAAAAACAGACAGATTACCTCAGAAAAGACTTGAACATCTTTTTAGGGGGTAGGAAGATGGACGAGTATTTCATATCCAGAACCCAGCCAGACAAAGCAACATACATTTCTTGCAATGCCAGTAGGAATGTTAGATATGTTTTTTCTGTGGATTTTATTGGCATCCATTTGTCTTAAGCTTTCCTTGAAGGATGCAGGAAAATTGAAAAATTACAGCAATCCCTTCCAGCCATTTTTATCTCCATTAGGTAATTTTCAAATTATTGTTCTTCTGAAAAGAAAAATCTAATTTTATGAGATACATTTCATGAGCAACAATATTCACTATCACATTTTTTGTTAATTTGCTGTTTCTGTATCTAAAAGACCATAGAACTAAGATTCTTGGATAGAGGGGCAAAATTAAATTAAAATTAATTTGAACCATTGTCTCTATTCATTGGCACCTGCTGAATGAGTTATTGGAATAGTCATATTTCTTCAGCACCAAAACATACAGCTCCATTAAAAAATTAGACAGCTGTTGTCTCTAGAATGTACGTGTGCAACACAAATTAGCCTTTTAACTCTTCTGGAACTTCTAAAGGATGACATCCTTTAGAAGGAGTAGGAATTCCCGAGTAAAGGCTGGGCACTTTAGGAAAGCAAACAGAATTTAAGGAAAATTTCCCATGAGTCCAGAACAAGCGTGAAAACACAGCCCCTCCTTTGGAAATGGCTTCAAATTGCTTCAGGATGTGCTCCGAAACTGTCAGTGGAATTAGAAACCTATTTTAAAAGATACGTGAAATCAGAAAGCAAAAGGCATATCAACAGCCACTTTTGGCTCTTCTCAGCTCCTGCCCCACCTGTGTCATTAGCCTCAGCATCAGCCCTCAGCAGTGCTACAGAGTGCGTGGTGTCACTCTTCTGTATTTTCTGGATTTCAGTGTGTTCTCATGCTTTCATGAATATTTCCAGTAAAATGAAAGCAACTATGCCTTCTACATCCCACAGCAAACAATGTGCTGAACGGCTTCATTATTAAAATTGTTAGATGTTTTAAAGCAGAGACTTTGGAGACTAATGGGAGCCAAAGAGCTGGCAAGGATCTGTGGGGGAACTCTAAGGACATTCCCATGGTAAATGATGATTGACTGTAATTTTGGAGATGCACTCTGTAATGTAACATCAATGGATAACTACTGTGTATGAGTAGATGCTTAGATGTATTATTGAGACAACTTGATACTATGTAGCTGTGCTGATCTTTTCCTTGTTTCTTGGATCTGCTTATTTGAATGTATGTATACTATAAGCAGGACTGTGAAAATAAATTCTTGTGAAGTACTCACTTAACAGAATAAGGTAATTTTAGTTCTGGTGAAGAACGCTAATATTTGTAGAAAGTCACATATAAAGAAAAAGGATAATTTTAATTTTGGTTAAAACATCATTAAGTCCATGTGTACCAACAGATGAGTCCGTGCTAAACACCAACAGGCTTGTGCTAGTATTTTGATTTTTTTTTTTT
>VXBI01013783.1:60800-109407 GCA_013397375.1 Toxostoma redivivum
TTTAACGCCATTTGGAAACTCGTAATCCTTTTTCTAGCCTCCTGCAAATTCATTATTTTTTTGTGAGGGCAAAGCCAAAAGGATCAGAAAAGCTTTCACAGTGAAAGAGAACCTGAAGAATCTGTCCAATGCGAGCAGCAGATGGCTGATCATAAAGTGATAATAAGCTAAATGTGACAAATTTATTTTTGTGTATTTTGTTAAACAGTCATGAAAGAATTAGTGCAATTTGAAGGAATGGTTTTCCAATATATTTCTAAATTATTTCAAAGTTACCAGCCCTTAAGAAAGCTTTTCCTGCTGAAGATGCAGGGTGACTCTCATTTACATGTTTGTGTTGTAGCTGTGCCCTCGCAGTAGTTTTCTGCTGATAGACTACAAGTGTATAATGATTAAAAAAAAATCATATTTCAATCCTCTGGTTGCCTTTCTTGTGACCCTTATGTCCCCTCCCACCAATTTACAACAAAGCAAGGAAGCCCTTCTCATGAATTTCACTATGGCCTTTACTGTAACATATTTACTGACATTCCCCTGACATTTCCTCTTGATTTCACCACTCTCCTCCTCTCCATCACCTTTAAATGGCTGCACGGCCACTCCCCATCGAGTAGATCACTGTTCCTCACATGTTTGAATGCAATTCAAATTCTAATACATGACTTTCCAATAAAATCATACCTTATTGTCTTTGAAACATGAGAGGCTACATTCCTTTTATTCCAGGTTCACACCTGATAAATGGCTTCTTTATTTTTGTAGGGTGTTATGATATACCTGCCCCATCTCAGAAGGGGGATTATAAAATTTATAAATCGTGTTTCATTACAACAGTGGTGAAAATTCCAGCACTGTGCCCCAGCAAGCCTTCCTCTGGACAGTCTGAATAAGCACCAAGAAGTTCTTTACAGTACAGCATTGCCACAGTTAACTTTTTGATTTTGAGATGTTTAGAAAAATGTCTTTTTTATTTTGCCTTTCTTATTTTTCCTTATAGTGATGCTTAATGTCTAATATTGATTGGGAAAACAAGTGCAGAAAAATTGTAAATGTACTACTTCTTTGGTACAAATTTGTGGACTCTTCCCATGCTTGAACCTCAGCACAGTGAGAAGCATGCTACTGAATGGAGTCCTTAGGGACTTATTAAAACTCATTTGCGGTGATTTTATGTGACATTTTCTCCTTTGATGCAAAAAGATAGGAACAAAAAAAATCCAAACAATCTTAGATTGCTGGTCTTCTGTGGTAATTCATTTTATCTTAACGACAATCTGACTAGAGCTAGCATATGTAGACTTTTCACTTACATTTCACTGCTGATGCTCTTACTAATTTGCATTGAAAACGAAGATTGTTTGTGCTGGTCCATTTAATTCTCTGTTTCTCTCCTTTATTGTGCAGCATAGCTCTTTAAGACAAGGATTGTCCTTCTTAATGCCAGGAAATGACGTTTCCATTTATGTTAGCATACCTAAAATTCTTTGTCTATTTTATTTTGTTATTTTGTTTAGAAACATCTCTCTCTTTTGTTTAGAAACTTTTACTTAGGCCATCATGGGGTCTTTTGGCAGTGAAATAGATGGTGCAGTTTCTCAGTCATTAACCTCAGTCCTACTTTTTGCAGTATGAAAGTTTCCAGACTATAATGATGGGTTGCAAGTTTCCATGACAATAAATAGATCATAACATTTAAAACAATTGTGAAATAGACATATGAAAGAGTCATATAAATGGAATTTAAAAAAAAAAAAACAAACTTCTGGTTTTTTAAACGTTTAAGGAAGTATTTCCCTAACCATACAGAAACTTGTGTCTCAGACAGAAGTGAATGCCTAGGGGGACTGAGCTGGTTTGCAGTAAAACTGTGGCTTCTTCTGGATACAGCACTACACAAACCAATCCTTCCTCTTCAAACAATCAGCATTTGCGTTTTAGAAGTAGACAAAAGTAGAATACAATCAAAATGCAATTAATCTTGCCTGTAGTTAAGATGCATACATACAATAGTTTAAAAAATAGTGAAATGCCTTAAAATTAGAAGTGCTTCGAATACAGCAATGCACTGCAAACATTTCCTCTGTTGCATGGTCCTGCAAAGCCCCTGTAATCAGATAACAACTGTTTTCATATTAATAACATGTTTATCTTCTCCTTTACTCTAGATAAAAATTCTAAGTGCTCCCTCATTCCCATTTTGAAGTTGAATATTTAGGCTGGGCTCTCACAAAGGGTACGTTCCTGCTGAAACCCTCTTGCATTCTGCCAAAGAGAAGTCGTATGCAGATCAGAGCTACACTTGATATTCCTACATTATTTTTTGATTAAGCTATTTACTGATTTTTTCCCCTCACACAACTTGAAATTAAATGCAGAATAGAAACAGAGGATATACAAAGTTACACATGGCTGAATTTTATTTTTAAAAGTTTATATGCTTAGCATAGATGAAAACTTTACCATTTTCATAATTAATCCTGTGAATAGAAACTTGGGGGCATTCTTTCACTTCGGATAAATAATACCAACCAGAAGTATCAATGCTGTTCAGAGCAAGGATATTGAAAAAATACATTCTGGGTTACAGGTTTGAAACATAATACGTATGCAGTAAGTGCCATTCCACAGAAACCTCTGCGTGTAAAGCTTGTGTTCTACATAGACATGCAAATATGAAGATTTTCAGCAACTGAGTTTGAGTGCACTTCAGGAACATGAAACTTAGTTATCACTTCCACATAAAGCCACCAGGATGGTTTCATAATCCCCTTTGAGTTCATCCTGTAAATTTAAGCACGAAAACACCATAATTGTTAGAATAATGGTCTAAAGTAAAATAAATTTCAATTAACATTCAATATACATTGATCAAATATCAGTGCTCTGTCTATATAAATTAATCACTTGATAAGACAGTTAGCCACAGACTGAACTGGAACCAAGCACCCTCACTGAAGTTATTTGTATGATCTAGAAATAAACACGTGCATTTCCAGAGTGCAGGTTAGGTAGACAATGCTAGTAAAAATGCTGGGAGGTCTAGTGGCCTAAGTGAAGAAGAGAAGCACATAAGATTTTTATCTACCCAGGAGCTTAAGCTTTTACTCTAAATAAAGTGAAACTTTCTTTCTTGATCAGTGGTGTCCAATGCTCATTAATATTACAACACTTTGTGTATATACACTGTTTAGGAGCATCTCAAACAAAGGCTAACAGTACAGTGATACTCTACTCACCATGGGATTGCTTATTCAGCTTGGTAAAAATTGATAATATGCATTAAGTATGCGATTATTGCATGCATTTGTTATTTTCTCTAATTTGAATCTAATTTTTAGACATAAAATAATTGTTTAGTGTAGCCAAGCTATGCCTCAAGGCATTTGGATGCAATCACCAATTTGGTACATGATGAGGTGGTGTAATTACATACCAAATTACAGATCACACACTTGCTTAAGAGAAGATTAAAAGTGACCTTTGGCACCTAACTGAAAAAGTAGCAGACATCAATAAAAATCCAAAAGGCATTTTCATACATGCAGAGAGTATGCTTCTACTCCAATCAATAAATCTTTTTTTTTTTTTTTCAGTAATGTCTGCTACTCTCCACAAAGATGCTTTGCCAGTTTAGCTTTCTTCTAGTCCCTCACTACTTGAATTTTCTGGAAAGTACATTGGGTGGTCCGGTCCGTGTCTTTTAACAAAATATTTCTGTTAGTTTAACTCATTTACTTAGGTCATAGGGAAAACAGGCCAAATAAATGTTAATAAAATTTAAAATTCATTTGCTGGAGTACCCCAAATGTAAAAAGCCAATATCCAGTTGTGTGAAAGACACTCCTTAGAGCTGTCATGGCAATCACCTCCACTCTCCTGCCAAGGTACTGCTTAAGTACAAGAATTTGAGGATAGTTTACTCTCCATTCAGCTCTTGGATTCTACTTTAAAATGATATCTTGAGACATGTATCACTACTATTTCTATAGCTCTTTTGACAAAAACCTTAACTTGGAAAAGAAATTAGCTCTCCCAGCCTGTGGGCCATTGGAAACATAAGGTACTCATCTACAATGAGCTACGCAGGATGAACCAGTGACTGAGGAGCAGAAAAGTTAATAGATCCTTACTGGACTTCAAAAACCATCTGGTGGTTTTGTGTTTCATGTGTCACATGGGAGACAACCTACCATAATGGCCTGGCGGAGAGAGATGCCATACAGACTCTTGTAATAGCCTTTGATCTCATTCATATCCACTTCATGGCGAGAAACCATTATTCTGATGAGGTCTTTGTGCCGTGTCCCAGAGCCCTATCAAAGGAAACCAAGTAAAAAGGGGAAGAAAAAAGAGGGAAAATAACTATGCTACTTTCGTCACTGAAATACCTTTAATCAAGGTCTGTATGTTAATCCATCAGACTTCTTTATAAGTGAACACACCCCTTTCCTTTCCCTTCAGTATGTCTCTTAACAGGAAGGTCTCATGGGCCTTAATATTCCTTATGAGCACAATTCACTTCTGATAGTCTACCTCCACACTGTTGTTTTTGGGGTTTTATTTTAAATATTTTTAAACACTTTTAGCTTTTCCCTAAAAACAGACTCCTCCACTGTGCTTGCTAGACACTAGAGACAGCCTAAATTTTACTGCCTTTTTTCATTACTTTTTAAATAGTGCAATGACTCACATTTTCATGATGTTTTACTCAATTCTTCACATACTGCTCCTAACCAAGTCTCAGAGTTATGGCAATACCGACATACTAGGCTTTTTATGTTTCATGTTCTCTAGCTGCCTCACTAACAAGGTTTCCAAATCTGTCAGAAGGATCATGGATGTCTTGTTATAGATTATGTTTCCACAAGGTACCTGCCAAGATCTAGAATTGCTCTCCTTTTCCCTTTTTACTTTCATAAGAAGGGCTCCAGTTTCCTGTCACTGTGACAGTAAAAGATATGTGTTGCTGAACAGATGCCCCCCCAAACCCACTATAGCAAACAGACAACTTCTACAACAGAAAGTCTCAGGTTTCAAAGGAAGGGATAGAAGGAATGAGAGAAATAGTCTGAATTTCCCTCTACAGTCTTTTTCTATCACGCAAAGGGCCTAGAGACCTCTAGCTAACTTTTTATCTTTCAGCTTATAAAGCACCTTGCGTTTACAAATAGGAGATCTTTATTTAGATTACCTTCATTGCCAAATGGAGTTTTTCTGCAAAGAAAGCTGGCTTGCTTGTGGTACACTTTACTGTAATGAAGCAGTGAGACAAGGTCACTTCTGCTATACATGTACTAAAAGTCTATCAATAAAACACTTTCAAAACCCTTTCATTTTTCCTACCCACATACCCTAGTTATGTACTTCTTTGTTACCTTTCTTCATAATGTATGAGGACAAGAAGATCTTTTCCTCTGTTTATTCAGAAAGCAATTCAGTCAGGGGAGAATAATTACTACAAAACCAACACATTTCTATTGAGTTTACTGCCACAGAATTAAGGAAGGCTGCAGCTCCCAAGAAGAAAAACTGGAAAGCATTTATGCTTTCTATAGCAGAGGTGGAGGTTATAATCTGGTATTTTGCAAACCAAGTTATAGTTCAATTTTGATATTAAGAGGGATCTGATGAAATTATTCTTTTATTCAAAGTATGTTTGACTGTGATATAAAAGCTAAGAATGGGTGGGTGCCTGGATCCCAGTGACATTCCTGATCCAGTGGTAAGAGGGAGTCCCTTCTTTAGCTTATTGTTCATGAACAACAGTCACTAACTTTATATTAATATTTTCTGAACAAAACCATGGAAGGAATTTTTTTTATGCTTTTGATAATCAATATTATAAGTATGCTTGCAACATGAAACTTGGAGAAGAGTGGCTTTGGTTGAAGAGAGGTTTAAAACAGGATTTGCGATACAAGGTATACCTGTTCTGATAGCTTTTTTTTGTATATTGATTTCTTGTAAAGGTCTTCCTATGTTAGCAATTAATCTGTTCTCCTTAAAAGACTTTGCCAAATATCAGGAGAGGTATTTCTACTCATTCATCAACTTCAACTGACTTTAGGTGTCAATTAAATCACTATGATTACATTAGACTTTCCAAGGTATTATTTAGCAAGCTTCTCAATGAAGCAGGTAAGTACAGAACAGTTTCTGATCAGAGCAATTATGGCAGAAATAAAAGTTTAAGTTTAGTCAGAACATACAGTAGGTTTCAATCTGCAGAACCACTTACCAAGGGCAGTGAGGCAATTTTCAATATCACCTTTCAGCTCCAAGTCCAGCACCTTGTTCATGTCATGCTTGCTGTATTTGGTGTATTTCTGAAAGACTAAATAATGGGAAAACAAAACAATATTCTCCCTGCACTGTCTCTGCTGCAGAATAGGAACTCTCTGCAAACAGCAGAGGACTGTTTGTGGGTCATCTTTCTCACTTTCTTCAGACAGCACAGTGTAAAGAGCAGTGTTACTGCATGGACTGATTTCCCATCAGCTGGGGTAGAGGTGGCCAACAGACTACACCAGAGCCTGTGGCACTGTGATAGCCCCGCCGTCTAGGGCAAACTGGCTAAGAAGCAAGACCATTCTGGGGAGCTCGCATTGCTTGGCTTTGTGATCACAACCCAGCTGAGACTTCAGTTCTGTTAAGAGCCTGAATGACATTGCTCATCTCTACTATGGAAAGAACATCCAGGCTGCTAACCACACCCTTAGTCAGCAAGCATGTTTCCAATTAGAGTCATGTCTTGATTATCTGTATCTTCTCTGAATTCATGACCAGTCAATGTTCAAAAATCGCCCCTGAGAAGCATGAAGCTTTGTTCAACTTACCCCTTCGAAGATGTGGGTAGCTTCTTGTAGTAAGAACAGTTATAAACACACCAGTATCTGTTCCTTTCCTTTTCTCTCCTGCTTCATACAAGGCCTGTCATAAAGAAAAGAAGGTGGCAATGTCAGTATCGGAATAGTAAAACTCAAAAATACTGGATTTTGAGGGCCATTACTGGTTAGAAATGAACATTATCCCTTGACACAATCCACATCAAAACTCTACCCTACCTCAGACTAACTCTAGCTCTGTCAAATAATACTTCATTTATGTCCTAAGAGTACCTAGTGAACACTGTGCAGCTAGAAAACATATTTTCAGATATTTTAAAATCATCACCTAGCTTTCCAGGGTATACTACATTCTTAAATGAAGCTATTTTTCATTTGTCATGATAGCATTTCTGCATGAAAGCTCATGACTGGTAGGATTTCTTAAGATTGACTAAATTATTTCTGCAACTAACTGGTGCAATATGCAGGAGAAACCCATATACTTATATAAGTATATATAAGTACTCCCTCATCTTTCCAAGAGTGACTTTAACCTCCAGGAAAGTAAAAACCAAATCAGTCTCCTCCACTTTCCTCACCTCCTCAAACCTGTCTAAGAATAATTGTAAAAGGCCTCCACACAGCATGAAGATTTAACGCTCTGCATCCAGATAAATAGTATTGAACTTCTGAACTTGGCAAAAGTATTAATTCACTATCATATCTAGGGCTGATGACAGAACAAAACTCTTAATGTAACAGAAATTAGAGCAGCATTTCTCAATGGCCTTTTCTTGGCTAGGTTTTTTTTAAATAGTCAATTTGAAGTCATCTAAACTTAAACTATAACTGTGATGTAATGTTTTATAGATGAAAGCTCAGCAATGACTGCTAAGTTTTATCAAGATTTTAGTAAAGATAGTTTCACTAATGTCGGAAGAAATAAGGAAAAGATCAAATGTGTATTTTTGAATTATTGACTGGGAGGTTTATCAATAATCTTGAAAAGTTTGTCACTAAAAAGCAATGTCTATATCTAACATACTGCAGAGTTCACAGTGGTCAGTGTATGGTAGCTAATTCTGCACATAGATGAGCACACCCTTGTCCCTTAATTCAAGAACTGTTTTATAAACAGAAGCAAGACTGAGTCTGATTCCTCTGTTTGTTGACTTGTACTTCAAATGGTCTGCATGCTTTTCATGAACTATATAAGGTCTTGCAAAAATGTTTCTGAAGCTAGATATTAGAGTGAAGATCTAATTTCCTTCATATAAATAACTTACATGAACTTTGTAAAATACTATCTCCTCAGAAATGACTGCTGTATGACATTGGAACCTGCTAGGTCTGCAATGCAGAGGATTCTGACAGCCAGTGGAATCTCAAGAAAATCAGAAGAAGAAGTTCTACAAAGTACCAAATATGATCTTACCCTGGCATCATTGTCAGCAAGTTCATCATTCACATGAGGATTTTCACATCGATCAGCCTACATAAAGAAATAAATAAAATTTCACTGGTTCTCACAATCATCCAGTTCACTAATGCTCAACATTTGAGACTTCTGTAGCACCACTCTCATACATAAACCAATACATAACTGGAAATAGGTGCAGTTATCTCAATCATCCTGTGAATAAAACTGTTGTATTTGTAATCAGAGAACATATTTCTACAGCCATCAGCAGCTTATTTGTTAATTCCTACCTAAAAATCCACAGGAATTATTTGTTTCTTGACATGAAACTACAGGCTTCAAACCTGTGATCGGCTCCCTCCCTGATGATCATTCAATAGACTCCTTTCAAGTAGATTTGAAAGTTAAAACTGGAAATCCAAACCATGCACATGGATGTATCAAAATACCATCCTGAATGCAAGTACAAGGTTCATATACATATATTCAAAAATCAAATATTTATTAATTTTAGAAAGATATTTTTATTGGGAAGGTCCAGTGTTGGAACTGATCTACTTTTGAATATAAATTTACAAAACACTTTGTCCACTTGTTAACTCTATGCCTTTGTCCTATTATCTAACTACTAGAAACATACATTTACAGGAAAATTGTTCCTTTCTCTAATTTTAAACATTTCTTTTTTTTCTAGTCAATTGACATGACATTACGCCTGTTGTTTTTTCTAGCACTTAAAGATAGCACAAGAAGGTCTTAAAAGTATAACTGATAAAAAGGAAATATTGTTTTAAAATTAAGTTTTTTAAAAAGTCTTTCACATAAAATCTCTTTATAGTTTGTTTAGGAACAGTTTCTAATCGTCTAGGATATAAAAGTAAAAAAATCAATGCAAAAAATTAAATATTGCATAAATCCTTATTTATTACTCATGTCTCTAAAATAGTCTTGAGAACGTTGATTTTTGGATTACAGATATTTTCATTCAAAATGCTTAAAGATAGCATACCTTGGCTAGAGCAACCAAAGCCTTTTGAAAGTCTCCAGAAGTGTCAGAGATGATGTCTTGTGTCAGATCTCTCTTCAGCACTGCAATCAAATAGTTTGTTTTGAAGTTATCAACTAAGTTGACTACATAATTTTTAAAGGTCCCATCAAACCATTCTATGATCTTTTTGGGTGTTTTCCTATTTCCCTCTTAAATATGCCCACTAGAAATGTGATTTTCTTACTTTCTCTCATTTGGTTTCTATTAAAGGAGTTTATTTGTAGCGTATCCTTTAAATCCTGAGATGTGCAGTGAAATTGGACATTAAACCTAAAATGTGCTGAAAGATGTCCTTCCCTAAAGTCTTGTGGGTAGCATTATCTTGGGTTTCTCTGAGCCTTTCTCTTTTTAATTCTTACTTTTGGCTGTTCTTATCAGTATTGAACTCAAACACAAACTCTCCCAAAAAATCAAGTTTTTCGTATAGGCATCTAAGAAGAAAGGTCTTGGTAAAAGTTACCTCATCATCTCAGAAAACAGGATTTAATTAGACAACACAGTAAACACTACATATAAGAGACATGCCACATTACATTGTAGTAACTTCTTCAAGTATTTTCCCCCTATAGTTCACTGGTTGCTCCTACTGCTATCATGTCTGCGTTGCTAACTCAGAAAGGTGTTTTTTTTTTTTTTTCCCTAAGCCTAGGCATTTATCTTAAAATGTCAGTCCAGGTTTAGTTACAGGTGAAGAAGAGCAGCTTTGCTTTGCATGCATCCAAGAAAACATCTAATGTGCCACTCATTCCATGAGACACCCCTAATTCCAAGAATGGTGATGTGTCTTTTCCTTCACTGTTGTCATCTACATAGGTCAGCAAAAGTCACCATGACCTCCCTCCTCAGCAACCCTGTCAAATTTTTGTGAACCTTCACTTGCCTCCTGTATTGTTCTCAGCTCCTCATACTAAGAAGTGAGGGTGTGACTCTAGTTTGTCTGCTATAGGGTTATAGAATGGTATAACTTCTTTCTTTCTTCTTAATACTTTTTTCTTGCTCTGAATTACCTTCCTTGTAGTATCTGTTGGCTTCTCTGATCTCTTGGTTGGTTCTTGAGGCCAGAATTTCAATTAAGGTATCTTCATCAGTTCCAAGCCCCTGATAAAGCAATTGAAATTTTAGAGATGTTACTCAATTAAAAAACTTAAAATTCATAACAGAAATAAGATGAAAATCATTGGCTTTGAAGGCACCACATCGAATGAGAAATAAAAATTAAAAATATTGTGCTTCCATATAATGTAATTTCGGCTCTTTTGGAATTAAATTTTTATCACATTCAATATACTGGTGCCCAAAGAGATCAAACAATGAACATAAAAGAATGTAAAATATATGAAGAAAAATTACCTCCTTCCCTTTTTTTTTCTCCTATGCAAACATGAATGTAAAGGCTACAGCTCCCATTAGCAACCAGTTTTCAGAATGCAGAAAGAGTTCTTTCTCACATAAGAATCTCCTCGAACTCTAAAATCAGCAGGTACTACTGATTCTTATTCTTATAAACTGAGTTACCAATAAAGATTTAATTTTAAAAATGAAGTTAAAATAAAGATAATACACAAGCCTTGAAATCTACGTCCAGTGTTATTCACAGGCCTTAATAAGTACAGGTGCTCTCTAGGACAGTTTATCTCGGAAGATTTTGCCTTACCTTCATAGAAGCTCTTAATTCTTCAGCATCAAATTGAGCTGGAGTTTTGAGCAAAGCCACAACAACATCTTCTAGATGACCTTTCAGAGCTTTTTTCAAAGCCTCTTCTAGACTCTGTTTCAGGAAGAATAAGAAACACACTAAGTTAATGAATGGTAAAAGTGCAGCTGCTGTTCAGGTGCAGTCCAAAAATTAGTCTGACCTCTGATCAGTCTTAGTCTATATCATTCCTATATCTATAATAGAAAGAATTATGAAGCCCTGCTTCAAGTTTCAATTTTGTCATGTTTGACACTTTATGTTAATTAAAGTGTTAGGTAGGGTTTTTCAGTAAGTATTCTGGAGTGCTTTCACACATTGCAATTCAGCTATATTGAAATATCTACAGCATCAGAAGAAGAGTCAAAATAGGCTGCTCATTCTTCAAGAGAAGATAATGCCATATTACTCTTACAATTATGACTAAGTTGCTTATTTGTGTAACATTTGAACTCATTGTTTATTGCATGAAGTTTGAAGTCAACATATGTAATTACATATATAATATAACCCTAAAAAAACCCACAAGTTCTGAAGATAAAGGCTATATTCTAATTTGATCTAAATTTAATTAAGTGGAGTGCAAAAAAAATTAAAATTGATTTATTCTTCCACCTATCAAAAAAATGTTCTAAAAACACTGGAAGCCCCTCCCTATACCATTTTTTATATACTTGGGGAACAATGTTATGGCCCTACAACTCTCCTATCCTATTCAGTACTCTATCTTTACTTATAGGTACCATTTGAGCCAGGAGAAAATGTGATATTCTGGTTGAAAATTATGCTTGGTTTGAATATACTTTACCTTTCCTTTAGCCTGCTGATAGGCAGCTTTGATTTGCTGACGCTGAGCATTTGTTCTCTTAGTCAAGATGTCAATGATGGTGGCTTCATCCACACCTATAAATCACCAAATAAAATTCCAGTATATTCAAAATATATACATCACTTAGCCAGTTAATTTTTTAATAATTATTATCTGGTTTATGTGATATTTTGATTTCTTTACAAACTCAAATTTAACCAAAGGAAAAGATGTAATAATCTACAGACTCACAAGATTAATGATGTAGCTAATAAACAAAATAAAAAGATCCATTTAGGACACAGAAATTTCATACAAAGAGTCTTAAAGTGTTCTGAATGTAGATCCTCCACTAAACTGAAAAAACCCAAAAAAACTCCAAACAAACAGAAACCCACACTAAAAAACAAACTAGATGGCATACTCCTTTAATGTCAGTAAGTCAAAAACCTTTTTAAGTATAAAGTGCCAAGTGAGAATTTCATTAAAAGAGGGAAATGCAACAGAAGCACATAATATTATCAGTGTAATTACTGCCTCTTGCAGGAATTTTATGGAAATCACACCAAAAACTATTAGTATAGCATGTTGCAACATTATTTCCTGCCCTAGAAATTAAATTTTTACAACCCTTCCTTCAACATATTCAAGAACTTTAATATAGCATTAAGGTCTGAAACCAAATATAACATCAAGCTATCGAAGAGTTGAGATTCTTCATCAAGTGGCATAATTTGGTGTGTTGCCAAGCTTTTACAAGTAGAGGCACCTCTCCAGCTTGCCACTGCTTCTTGCTCTGGTATTTTATTCAACACTATTCTCAAAATCTTCTAAAGGAGAGTTCTAATGTAGTAAGTCAAATATTTACTCCTCTTACCCTTTACAGTAATAGCTCTGTCCAAAGCAGCAACATCAGCTGATGGATCAAAATTTGGGTATGACTTTACTCCATGGATACCTTTTGCACTCTTCTGCAGAGGGAAAATAAAAAAATAAAATTTAAAAAGAAAAAAAAATATTGCTTATACTGAAGAATAGAATATTCTTGTACAGAAGCAGTTTTGAGTGCCCAAGGAAGCTATGCATTTGGGATTGTCTTTTATCATACACTTTTCTAGCTACAGGTAATTGAATCGGTTCAATAATGGATATGCATTGGATCTATTCCTTTCACAGCTCTCATATTAAACAAAAAAGTACTTCATAAATTGGTTTAGGTACCTGAACACCTATTTCTTAACCTGAACATCTGTTTCTTAGTGTAAGTTGGATTGCATAAGAAAATAATTAACTGTCATAATTAGGAAATTCTGCTCAAATTTTGGAGGCTCTAAAGCCAAAATTAAATCCTACTTCCAGTAAAGTGCTAATTTCTTTGCTCATCTTTTGCAAACTGACTATGTATCACATTAAGGGTGCCCTCAGCTGATTTATATCCAGGCTTTCAAACATTTCTTGCATTCAAGATCTTGGGGAAGTGTTTAAGCCTAACCTTACAAGGCAGTGGAGACCTCTCAGCCAGCTTCTTTGAAACTTTAGACACAAGCCACAGTCTTCCCAAAGCATTATCCACTAGCTGATTTTGGTCAATCTGCTCCTAGGCAGTCACTCCCTAGTCAGTGTCTGAAGACCTCTGGGAACTGTACAACAGATCATTTGGCTTGCCCTGTGTAGGACCTAACAGCACTAAATAACTCATACAGCACTCAACAGCGCTAAATAACTGATGCTAGTCTGCTACTCCCACAGAATTATAAAACGCTCCAAGATTTTTGGATGAAAGATTTATAGAAAATTCCCGTTGTTGTGATATACAGTGAGATTTCTTATTAGAAGACACCAGTAGTTTAGCTAGATGACTCAGAATCACCCATAATCTTTCTCTTGTTACAAAAACTAGGATTTTATTGCAATTAAAATAAAATTGTTTTACATACAATTTGTATTGAAGTTTGTACAATTCTAGCATTTTATAATTAAATGCTCATCTCCCTACACAGTTGTATCACTAGGAGTTGTAAGAGAGCAGACAGACTGCATACTTAAATCAGTCTCTTACATACTTTCCAAGAGATTGTTTCTTGTGTGCTACATCAACAAAGGAATGGGAGTGTCTCACTGCCTGTTTCTCAACCTTGAAGGCTAACCTTTGTATACTGGTTTCCATGCCAAACTTAACTACCAGCAATACAAAACTCTGTAACCACCATAGCCAAGAATGTTTCAGGACACTGGGAATGACAGGGGCATAGGATAGTGGAGCTAAAGCTATGCGCACAAAGCGTTGTGGAGTCAAAATTACAAAATCTGCAGGGACCTAGAGCAGAAAACTTTTGTTTACTAAAATTTCCCCTATATAATTTTGTTTCCAAAATGTACATTTTTTAGGGAACTTGTGTAATTTCACAGTGCACTGCTTTATCTTTGCTTTCATTTCAGTATCTTCACCTCATTACCACAAAGGTTCTCCATCTCATCCTAGCACAGTAACGCTTCACTCCTCACAACCATAACTCTCCCTTCTAATGTCTAACAGTACTCACTGTCTGAGGCTTTTTCTTACGTGCTGTGGCTCACTCCACAATAAGCATGACATGTGATATGAAAGCTAGGATATATACTAGTGACTTTACTTCCTCCTTTACATTCCTGGGTTCCAATTCATGGCTTCCTATTACCTCAGCCAAAAAATCCCTGGTTTTTTCACATTCACATTTTCACACATTACCTGAACATGTTCATACACATTCACACAACTCAGCATCAGATTACTACATTAAAGAAGCCAATCTGAGTGAATCAGTGACTGGCCACTGGGAATTACAGTTTAACCACACTAACTAGTTCTGCCTAGGGATTGATAACTAGACTGATAGGTGCAAATAGGACCAGTTTTACATCTTGTAGCAAATTTCCTAGGTTATATAGTTACATTGTATTATACACTAAATAACTGGGTTCCAGTTCTAATCTGCTAGAGTTTTGCCGTTGTTTTTCCTCCATTTGCATCTATGAAAGATGTTTAAATGCCTTTAAATCACTTGTAAGAGTACGGGAAAATAAGCATGGGGCTCTAAGGTGACAATACTTACAATACATTCCTGCTCCTGATTGTCCATGAACCATGCCTGCTTCAGAAATTCTGATACCATAGCCATGTTGACAGAGTTTCTGGGAAGAGATGCATCAAGTTACAAATCATTTTTCATCGTTTTCAGTACCAGTGCAACTCAAGATTTTCCACCTTGAAAATCACTTCTTTACACTATGACATGTCATGGTCAATGTCCCATGGTTAATGGTAACTGGCCTGCTCTATTGGAGGCAGGTAGCTTTGGTGTTTCATGAGTGATGTGATGCTCCACAGCTGCTTGCTCACTCCTACACCCTTAGCTAGTTTCAGAACTTTTAGATAAGAACAGTATTAGCAGTAGTACTATTTGCTTATAGCATTATATTAGCATTAGCACTTACTTACAAAAGGAAGTTAGTAGAAACCAATTAGTCTGTCTTTCTCATTAGTTAGTCTATAATATCTGCCCATTTAGTTTGATCATTTTGAAATTCACTGGTAAACAAGGGTTCTTGTCTTCTTACTGAGGCTGGAGTTCTTGTGTATTATGTTAGGAAAAAAGATATTCCTTTGTTAAATATACTTTCATGTAATTCCTTTGACTAGATATTTTCTAAGGAAGATGAGTAAATCTGGATAGTTTTATATACATTGCTTTTTCTTATATATTTTCTACAATTTCTACATAATAATAATAAAGTATTACCAATTAAAGAAGAGGAAAGAAAAGTAAGTTTTGCTTTTTACCACTCAAAAAGAAAGTTCACCTAGCTTTCCCAAAAGTCACTATGCAGAAAAGGAATAAATGAGAGGTGATGTAACATTAAATACTCAGAAATAATGAATAGGTTGCTTCATAACAAATTCTGTTGTTGGTGTGAGGAATATTCTGTTTGCTAACCAAAATAGTGAGGAAATAGGAAGAAGAAATCAATGGTTTATCAACTAAAGTAATTCTAAAGTCATTCAAACTAGATTATTTTTATAAAACACTTATCTTCCGCAATCTCTAGGGAAGACTTGGCTTTAAAGTATAAATGTAAGCAATAACTGGAGATAGTGTTGCTGAGTAAACCAGACTGATTTTGAAACTGGTGTTAAGAGACAAAATTATATTTGCAGTCATAGAGTACACATCATATACACAACTGTAAAAACTTATGTTAGTTATGCTGCTAGCACATGCCCTCTGTCCTGCAGGAAGGGCAGGGACCAGTCTTTTGGGTTGATATAAGTTTAGGATCAGAGAGTGTAGCTGCAGTCTAGCTCTTTCTTTCCCTCACAGCAAAACTGTAAAGCTTGCTCCTGCATTCAGCAGCCAACACAGTGACAAATTCCTCACACAGCCTGCCTGCAGCTCTCTCCACGGTAAGAGCCAGCCATATTCCCTCTTCCCCAAAAAACTCTTTTTTTTTCCTTCCCTCAATTAGGAATTTAGCTCTGCCAGAAAAGCTGAAACAAATTTAAAATTTGTGTTTGTATGTTATTTAGAGTAAGTCTCCACTGGGAAAATAATGGACAAAATACTCAGTCAGATTTAAGGACCAACTTTTACTACCTGCTATTTATTCAGGTTCAAAAAAGCCTGCTCACATCACAGTTGCAACCTGTACTTTTCTCAAGCTGTCAGAGTGACTCCTGCACCCTTCTACTGACAGAAGTTAAGAAGGCCAGATGAAGCAATATGGTACCCAAAATTCTGCTGCACTTCATAAAAGCACACACAAAGGCCAAATGCAGTGGGATGGAAACACTTAAAGGTCCCTATACTGGGTACACTGAGTCATCAACATTGACATATCCTGGTATGTCTGCTGTCTAACTGATTCACAGAGCAGAGAACCATTCCAGACCATGAAACAAGACTCAGTCTGCCAGCGCCAGATCTGAGAAGAGGTGTATTTTGCCTATTAAGTAACCCTTTTCAGGGAGAGCTGGCTTCAGGAAGCACTGCTAACACATCCTTTTCTTCTACATATCCCCACACCCACCCTTGACACCAAGCTTTAAAGGTTTTGCTGCCTTTGGGGCTGGCTGAAGCAGAAGGCTTCTAGACTACATTAAATTGGGTTTATTAAGCCTCTAAAATTTCATGTCTTTTTTCATTTAAATTACACAATAAGAAAAAAAAGTCTGTGCCTTACAAACTTTTAAAAGTGTTTCTTTTCTTTTGAACTAAAGACACTGGCATGTTGATCCATCTATTTCTATCTACTAAAGAAATAATGCTCTTATGTTTCTAAAAGATTGGTTTGATTTCAAAATTTTACTTTAATATAAGTCAAAGTAGTCAATGGTCCTTCAAAGGAGCTAAAGACTTTAGTCTGCTTGAATCAGCTTATCAAAGTAAGAAACCAACTTACATATAAAACTCTTCTTCTGCTTTGGAAGAAACTACAGCTGATAAGAAAAAAGAAGACTGGAATCTAGGAAGACAGCCTGCCTCCTCATGGAGACAAGGTCTTGCCCAATACTTTGTCTTGCACTCTAAAACGCAAAGAGATCATGTAAAAAATATCTAGATCCAGGAGGGATACATTCAGTCCAATTATTTTAATATAGTATGAAATGGACTGAAGCAACTGATTCCCAATTGGAATGATCAACATCACAATAGGATTGAAAAATCAGACAGATATCCAGATTGAAAGCCCTAACTGTTGTTTCACAAAAATCACCACAATATTGCTTTCTGTTTGGCTCTTAATCCCCTGAAGATGCACCCTCGAACAGGACCAATCAAAAAAATTTAAGGTTTTGAGATAATACCTTATTAAAAATACTTAAAGATACAAACTAGATTTTTACACTACAGTCTGTCTCAAATGACAACATTTATTTATGGTTATTTAACCAGATAATGAAGCATGTCAGATGCTGATTACTTTCAAAGGCTCAATACCAGGATCTTGATGTACATTACAGTCATGACATCCAGTCAGAAAAACAGGCAAAAGATCTAATAATTTACTTTGCAGTGGAAAGTCCACTGCATATGGAAACATCAGAAAGAAAAAACAATCCCATCCTTGTAAAATTCTATGGAAAGATTTAGCAGAAAGAATCCCAGATGATAGAGCTTCTATATGGCTTTGCCAAGTTCTTAGTCAGAAAAGCAAGATTTTGCTCTTATGTTTCTAAAAGATTGGTTTGATTTCAAAATTTTACTTCTGATTTGATTTTTAAGAGATTTGATTCTCATCACTTTAATGAACAATGACTCTACAGTCATAATGCAGCAAATTGTTGTTGAAGTAACAACAGCTGTTTCTATTTTTTTAAGTTTACATACACAGCATAGTGGTTTTCTAGAAACTCGGGTTTTAATGCAGATTTCTATAGCAGCCTACTAAAAAGGCAAAGAGAAAGCATATGAAATTATCAACTCCAAATAAATTTGTTTTTGAAGTTTTAACCTTTTTTTATTCCCTTTAATTGCATTCAATAAAAGCAACAATTGTCCAAGCCCTTGTGTAAAATGCTCCAGAATGAAAAGAATTTCTCCTGCCCACACCCATCTTTTTCCCTGAGAGCAAGTCCAATCCACAGAAAGTTTGCACCAGATCACTTAAAAGAATTCAGCATACAATTCCCAAAGTATACTGAGTCTACAGAGAGCAATAATGAACTACAAAATCCTACCTTCCTCCTCACAAACTGCCTTGCAGACAGGAGTAAAGGAGCAGAGGGCTCTCAAAGCTTTTATAGCCTGTGCAGGAAACTCCACCCAGCAACCAGTGTTTCCACAGCCCTAGTAATCATCTGCAGCAGCTATATCTGGGTGGCACCCAAAGTGGAGAAACGCTAGGAAAAAAAAAGAGTCATTGCGAAACTATGTGCTGGCGAAAGTATGAGGAGATTCAGAAGGAAAAATACAACAAATGAGCAAGCCATGGTAGCTCTCCTCTCCTGCCCTGACCACATCCCCAGTTTTAATAAATGGTCATAATTCTTTTGGATCAGATTAAACATTAAGAAAACTACACCTGAGTTATTCTCATCATACTTTGACATGACTGATATAATTTCAGAAGTGAATGTATTAAGATATATCTTTGCTCAGTGAAACTTTGGGTGAAGAAAGGGTGAAGTGTCAAGGCAGCATCCTCACTTTACTGAGATCCAGTGGATATTAGCTCTGCATCTTTTGCATATAGGCCCATGGCAGAAATAATGAAGGAATAAAATATGTATTTCTCATACATATTTTTTTTTCTTGGAAAGAAACTAATGGAAAAAGGCAAGCTTAATATAAGGACAATAACTGGCACCTACATAATTAGAAAGAGATTGAAACATTAAACTCTGAAGTTCAAAGTGAGAGTGGTTTGCACAAGATGAGGCTATATCTGCTAGAAGTGGTTTTCTGCAAGCACTTCCTTGCCAAGCCAGCACAGCACAACACCATGCATATCACTACCATCTCAGATTGGCCTGGAGCATGATGCCAGTGGAGCTCATCTATTGCTGAGACAGAAGTGTTTGCAGATAGTGGCAGATAGGGCTCCCAGCAGCCTCATCCTCCTTCTGCTGACTGGCTGCAATGCACAGGTACCCTCAGTATGGCTGACCTGCCTCACATATAAAAATATGAAATGCAATCTGTCCTTGAAACCCATGTCTAGCAATTAGTTATATGAGGAGGAAGAGGAACAGACTGATTGTATTTATTAGAGGGGACCCTCACAAATTTCTCAAACATGATGTAACACACATGTATATTCTGGTACAGCTTACATCTTCCTCTGTACAGCCAGGCATGTGGTGCTCAGAGTAATCTGCTCATCACAGCCAAGGAGGTCCCCATCCCAGCAGCCTAAGGGGCTGAAGGATACAGCCCCGGGATTTCCCCCCAGGCTGGCCTCAGCCCTCATTCCCCACTTGAGTCACTGCCCTGCTGCCTTACAGAGGGCTGGGACTGAAAGTGGGACCCTATGGGTTGATGGCCTGTCACATTCCCATCCCCAGAGAGGTGCCAAATGCCTGGAGCTGGGGTAGCCTACAGTGCCCAGCCAGGTGTCCTTCTTCTGGCTGGGGTGATGGGATAGGAGGAGCTGCCAAGCCCTGCCTGCTGACCCCCATGGGAATACTTCTGGCCCCCAGCCCCCCTGACTCTCTGAGAGAAATCTTCTCCTCTGCTTTCCCCCTGTACATTTAATATATCATTTGACAGAAGTATTTTAGATATTTTCAGTAAGCTGAATAATTGAAGGGGCTTGCCAGCTGACAATGATACAGTGAGCAAGCTGTCAGGTATATGTTGATTTGTTTATTTAATTATGATGTGTGATGTTCAGATTACTCTAGCCCACCTGAATGCCATGACAGAATGACACTAGCAGTCTTATTTCGAGTCAGGTGTTGGCCAGAATCTCTCTTTATACTCTTTTTCTGGGACTGTTTCCCCTGTCTATTAATGAACATGGCTAAGGGTAGGACTCAGTGTGCTATAAGTGCATAGTAAGAACTCCTCCTTGTGGCCTCTTTTTACTAATACAGTTTTTCCATAATCAGAATACTATCCCATTTTTATCATAGTGTTTTTTAACTTCTGATTTTGGGGTTTTTTGAGTTTCAGGTTTTTTAAAAATCTATTTCTATTGTCTTTCAGGCCCATGTTTCCACCTTCGGAGTAATGTTACAAGAAGGCATTGTGCTACTACTCATTGCAGAAGCTGTTTGCATTTGTTTTTCCTCCTTCTTAATGGGTGGACAGATGTTGGTTGACTCATTGTCTTCCTGGAGCTCAATTGAGTCACCATCTGGATAAAGCACTAGAGTGCTTTATTGTACAAAATGCTGTCACTTAAAAAAATGCAGTTGAATTGGACTAAGCTCTTAACAATTGTTTACTTTTAAGTTTTTAACTGTTACTCCATCATTTGTTTCATAAAGCTAGCACAGTTTGCATATTGTTTATTGTTCAGTTGTCATTATTTATTCAGAAGTGGCGAAGCATGCAGCCACTGTTGTAGAGGCTCAAATGTCTCAAAAGTGACAAAAATAAGTAGGTTTGTTTACAACACTCAGTGCATGGAATGCAGTTGAGAGAAACAGAAATGTTCAGTGAAAATAGAAAAGAAAAATGGTCACTTGACAAACTGCCAGATTTGGCCATGCCAAATATTTCTCTTAGGGCTAGTAATGACAGCTCAGTTGGGAAGATGGGATTTACCCAAGCAATCCATCCTACACAAAATGATACAAAAATGATTCAGGAATCTTCATGGAGTTTAAGAGTGAGAGCAGCAGCCCTTACATCTCTTTCAGAGGCTGCTACCAACCTGCTGTAATTCTGTGTTTTGTCTTCACAAGGTGCCTTAAAGAAGAGTTAAGGTTGGGGAAATTTAGGAAATGACAATTCTACCTACAGTAAACCAAAGACCCCATTTTACAAATGGCCTTCAGACTATGCCTATGAGATAAACTTTAAGAGAAAATTGGTGCTCAAAAATGGTATTGTTATGAAATAGCATTATCCTGAAAGAGCTCCTACAGTATGGTCAGGAGATAAATCATGAAACAGAGCAAGGACACGCCAGGACAGCCATCCATCTTGAACCATCTGATAGCAATCCAGAGCCTACTGGGATCTGCCTCTCTCATCTTTTGCACCTCGTAACTTCTTTTATCATCAGTAGCTTTTATCCACTTCATAAAAAACAGAGCAGGAACACATTACTCTCTTTCTTTAGGCACCCAGGACCTGCAGTGTAGCACCGGTACTCAGATTTCAGGCAACAGGGATTTTAATACCAGTGATAGAGATCTAAGAGCATGTATGACTTACAGCAGGCCTACTGAAGGCAGTAATGCTTTGAAGAAGACATTCCAGAGATAATGCAGTGTTTTTACTAACACATAGTTACCAATTCCTGTACAAATCCTGTTTCAGTTACATTATTCAGAACAATATCTTTCCTGCATATTGGGGCATAGGGCCTCCTCAGACCTTCATCTCTTCCTTTGACATAACAAGAGATTAAATATCAAATTCAGTGAGAACAACTACACTATCTATTCATCTGTACCTGATCTGCATGACTCTAGTGAGGTCCATGCAGAGTCAGGTTGTGATTTTGTGTATCCCTGTGATCCTATATTATGGGCTGGATGGCTTCAAATCTAGACATACAATTGATTTTTTAGTTTCATGCTTAAACAAAAATATATATATTCATTAAACGCAACAGGACACATTCAAAGCTGTGTAATATCTCTTATGGATTCTCTGTTAAAGGATTTTTTTATTAATATTGTATTTCCCATTCAGGTCATGTTTCAGTTCTGAACCTCTTTGCAAGCTTGTAAATAAGGAAAAGATTGAGTAACATGCATTTGTTGATACTGATGCAAAAAAACATCATCAATATTTTTGAGGAATCTTCTAACAAGGATTCATTTTATTTACACTGCATAAAATATTTAACACCTCTGTCTTTTAAAATGGATTTGCATTTTGTTATTGCCTCTTGAAACACTGAATTAGAAATAATTCTCAGGGAACAGGAATTCCATGGTTTAATCAAACATGCATCTGCTTCTATAATCAGCTTTAATACTTACTGCTCTCTTAGTTGCAGTAAATACCTTTCTTCAGTTCTATAACATTTTAGAGGTATAATGGGATATTCTCATGGTTAAACATGGCTTGGCTATCTAGAAGATCCAAAATGTTAGTGAGCAGCCCCCTGGCATAGAGAAATAAAAATAGCCCATCCTCTCATAGAAGCAAGCAGAGTAGCCACATGAGAAATCATGTCAAGATAACATTGTTTTGGAGATCAGAAATCCTATTCAGTTTAAATGACATCAAATTCAGAGAAATGCATCCAGAAGCTTTTCAATATCTCAGAGTGCCTTCCAGACAAAAGCCACTATTACTGTGTGCCAAAGTAATTTATATGAGGAAAATGTGGACCTTCTAGAAAGCCTCTAGGAAAAACATTGTGGGAATCCTTGTTACACATATCTTCTTCAAAATCACAGTATAGCAAAACAGACCTGTTTGACGATGAAACTGTAAAATAGTAAAAAATTTATAGTAAATTACAGGAGAAGGTAAAACAGTGCACATTCAGGGGAAAGTGCTAAGGGGACAAGAAAAAGTGGGAATTCATAAGCTTTTTACTGTCCTATGCAGTGTACAATGCTAATCAGAGGGTGTAAATAGTAACAGAAAATTCATTCAGGCAAAGGGAACACAACTGACTTTAAACAATTGAACTGTGTGTAAAATCTGTGGAAAGGTCGGTGCCCTTAATGGAGAAAACATCCAAACATCCTCCCTGACAAAGAACCAAACTAAAACAAGAGAGTTGGTGGTATGTCACAACTGATCTTAGGAGGAATGGAACTGGGCTATCTCTTCTAGGGAAACCAAGCAGCAGGATGAGCAGGCTTCTGATTTACGACAGACTGAACCCTGCTGCACAATTAGCTTATTGTGACTTCAAAGAAAGAAGAGACAACACTAGTTAACAAAAATTAATCAGCAGATTAACCACCTGTGGTACTGCAGTAGGCAGGTTAAATTTAGCCAACTGGGACTTCCCAGTTTATTTGGCATTCTGAAATTGTTTCTTTGTTACATCTACTGCCATTTTTTGTGCCACTTTTTATTTTGAAGAAAATTAATATTACAAACATTATAAACATATAATTTTATGAACATATAAATATGCCCTTAGCAAACTGTGCTGGTTTGGTTGCTGCTGAAATACATACGAGTGAGTGGATCTATTGACAAAAAATATCCAGGTTAAAACAGTAAAACACCTCTTAATCCCTATCTACAATGAGGAGCAAGTATCATGCTCTGAATCTTCAGAATCACTTCAGTCAAGGTGATATTTACTCTGAGTGGCATAGCCCAGACCTGGGTCCCACTACTATGAAGAAACAAGAATTACATAATAAGTGCATAATAGTGAACCATGCTTTGCTCATTGTCTACGTTCAAGGTGTGGTAAGAACAGTCATAAAAAACCTGAGGAAACTATACATTCCAATCACTCTTGTAACATCTTGTTCCCAGAATAGTGGGGGTGGTTTGTGGTTAGGAGAAGTTTTCGGAGACTGCTTGGCTATTGCTATTTCACTCAGCAGCTTACCTCCCAAAATTAGGAGACAGAACTAATGCACAATTAGTCAGTGATTGCAAAACTGATTTGCTTCTATTGAACATCAGAGAAATTTAACCACAGACAAAATAGCTTTTCATGTATTTTTCCCTCAAATCTTCACTAAACTAAAGTATTGATAGTGAAAAAATCTAAACTGCAGAATTCAAAAAAGTTTTTTTTTCTAACATCCTCCATTTAATGTGTTTTTTTCCTCAATTTAAATATAAGTTTATTATTGACTTTCAGCAAAATATGGTTTGTATCCAGGAGATCTCCTAAAAACTTCACTATTGTGGTGTTGAACACGAATTCCTTATTGTGTTTCCAGCTAAAACCTCAGAAAACTCCTTTTCTTTTGTTTCAGTTTTACTCTAGACTGGATTGCCTCAAACTGCTGGTGAAGAAATACTACTAGGGCACAAAGAGTGACATGTTATTAAAGGGAAATTTTAAAAAGTTTAAGCTTGTTTCTGTTTCAGAGAGAACAAGGTTCAAGGCATGTTTGTATTTGTTGTAATTTTTCCCATTATAGAACTGCCTAAATGTACATAACTCTGAGTTTGATTTGCATTTGATTTTCCTTAAAGGAGAATGATGCAGATGTAACATTTCAAATGTAGTCCAAATCTATACTAGTGTAAACTATTTCTCCCTGGAGCTGCTATAACTTTCTCAAGATAATCAAAGTCATTGAGAATATACAAAGAGGAACATGAATCTCCTAGCCATAGAAATTTATCTTCACATAATTATGCATGAACTATCATGGATATCAAAATGCAAGAGACAAGAGTGGAATTTAAGAATTTTTAATTTAAGAAAAAGACATGGAGTGTAACTGATTACTGTAGGGATTTTTCGAAGGGTGTTTTAAGTAAAAAGGTAGATGCTTGTCAGGTAAAGATTCTTCTTAAAGTAAAATTAGCAAAATACCAGCCAAAACAAACATAATTAAAGGAGTGATCTTGAGATATCTGTGGCACTACCAATCTGTTCTATTGTGTTTATTTAAAGCTAGCACAGTCACATTGTAGTTCAAGAATGGGACTACAATGCAGCTCTCAAAGATTAAACAAAGCAAGAAACATCGCAATGAAAATTTAAAATTTAAGTAGAAAGTTAAAATACCCTATATAAATACAACTGGGAGTCCAGTATTTTCTGTTTGCTTTGCCAGGTTCTTCATTTAGCAGTAGTTTTGGTACTAATATGTCTTACATAATTTATTACTGTAAAAATAATTTGAAAACATAATCTGTCNGAGGAAAGAGGAACGAAGGCAAAAACACCCTTTGTTATCATAAGAACCATGAAATAGTTCCTTTTTTTAAAAAAAAAGCAACCTCTCAAAAAAGCCATTTTTATAGGTCTCATGCTGTGTTCTTTACATCCGAGTGAAGCTATAAAATATTGAAATTAGCACAGCAGAGCAAATAGTCATAGAACTTAAATTAGTTGTGGATTATTTGAACAAAATTCCACAATGAAACTACTTCCTGCAAACTCACAGCGAAACTGCTTTTTGAGTTAGTGATACCAAAAGCCTTCCTTTTGTACTATAATCTAAAGGCAAGTTGTCATCAGGGTGGGGTACATAACAGTAGCAGTGAGGTAGAAATCCTGAGCCACTGGTCTCACCTGCCTAAGCTGGATCACATCAGCCTACAAATTTCATTCTGTGTTTTCTTTGCAATTGCTAAATAGTATTTTCTTCTCCCTGTTTCTGCTGCTGCTTTGTTCATATTAATATAGGAATAGATCAGAAGTTTTGTGCCTGGAGTTATTTCAAGAGAACAGCATAGTTGACTAACAGTTCATAATAACCTGCTTGTCTCAGCTGAGTCCAGTCTCAGCATAGTGACATAGGCAGTGATAAAAGTTGTTTTACCTTTAATTAGCAGAGAAGGGAAGTGGCAATACACTTCCCTGAAAAAATTGTAAAAAGCAGGGAAAACTTTGTTCTAATGTAGTAACAGCCTTATCTGGACTGATTTAATCACTCTGTTCATATGAAATTAGATTTGAAATTGTATAGAACACCACTTGGAACTCTATCAATTTACCTATGCCTGGAAATGTAGTAAGAGAATCATGTTTCACATTCTTCTAGCTGAAACAAGTGTGAAGATTTATAAATTATTCTAAAGAAACTCATCTTGTGGGTATTTGTGCTTTCAGATATGTAGAACCAACCTGTATTTTTTTCAGTTAAGTTTACTACTGCTTTGAGTTTCATCTAGTAAGTTTTAGTCTGCTGGCAAAACAGACATTGCCTGGCACAGGAGTCAGTGAGAAGAAACCTGAGCCGTGTCTATTTTACTTTCTGCAGGTATCTTGTTGCCTAGAGAGGGTCTTGCATTTTTTGCAGGTTAAATATTTATATACACAGCGTGGGAGGTTTTCAGAAAATACCAGAAGTTAACTCTCATCTCTGGAAACGCTGAGAAACAGACGGAGACGGATAACCATGGATGAAGGTAATTATTCAGGACTTAGTTTGTATTTAGCAGAAACAAGAAATGTTCATTTATGTTACAATATGACACAGAGCTATTGAGCACAAAAGGGTGGGGCCAGGCCAGAATTCTATCAAATGAGGTGAGTGCAAAGTGTGACAGGGATAACCATCTGTTTTTCAAGGAAAGAAAAGAACTCATGCATATGAAATACGTACTAAAAGAGCTAAGTCCTTTGCATAGCAGGAAGATAAGCACAAATGAATAAGAATGGTCTTAAATACAGCTAATTATTTTTCAAAAGCTGTCTTGCTAACCTAGGAAATATGAATGCTAGGGATAGTTTGGAAAATTCTGCATGTGTCTTCATAAACATTTAGAAAAATGTGATAAATTAAGGTCTAAGTAAAGTCACTGCAGGTTTTACAAATAATTTGTGATTTTTTTAGAGAAATAGGCCTGACTTTTCAAGGTTCAACCAGTTATTGAGTATTTCAGGCATGATACTCATGTCATTTCAGGAAATGCAATCTTAGAAGATGAGCAAGAGAGATTGTGCAGGAGAATCATCAAAGGGCCAATCACTGTGGCTTCTGGTGAAAGTCTGAAAAGTGGAATGATTGTCTAATAATATAAGAATCTTTAGTTATTTCTGAGAAGACTGCTTTCACAAATCTTCAAAAATTGTGAATTTGATTGTAAGGCAGGAAGCAATGAACTTCAGGAAAGTGAGTTTCAATTGGATTTTAAACATAAACTATTTTCCCTAATAAGTGACTATAAATGGGTTAAATGGGTCCTTATTTCTTTTTTACCATTATTTTATTTAGGATTTTTTCTTTTTCAAACTTAGGGCTTTTCTCAAAGTCTCATATCCCTGATGCTTATTTCTTCCCTGAAATTTCAACTCCTTTTTGCTGAAAAAAAAAAATTAACCTGCAAAGCAATTAAGTTTCGCCAGAGAATTCTGCCTCAAAGAGGAGATGATAATGTCACAACAAAAGAAAAAAAAAAGATATTGCCAAAAATTGTGGGTTTCCTCCTAGATTTTCCACAGAGATAACATGTATCCTAACCGTGACATCTTAAAATTTTCTTTAAATTGCACTTGTATTCTTAAAATATTTTTTATTATGCAGATTACTTTCTACAAAAACTATTATGACTGCTCAGGCTTCATTTTTTTTTTGCTGATACAAACCCCAATATGGCCATATTTGAGGTGCTGACAGGTAACCAAGGCTGGGTCTCAAAAATTAAAATATTCAGCATCTATAATCACTGATAGTTTGAGACTTTTCTTAACTATGCGTTTAGGGTCAGGATAAGTGAAAGCAGGAGGCCAGATTCTATATTTACTTTTCAAGGGTGTGTAATTAAAAAATAAATGAGCAGTTATGCAAAGCCTGCAACAGAAAGGCAGGTTTGTTTTGCCCCACCTTAAGGAGCAGGGTGCTGAAAAGCAATATAGGGAACAATGAGGAAGATTTACAGCTTCTTCTATGCATCCTGCAGGTTCTGTCCATAAATCACAAGGGAACAGTCTTATCTTACCTAATATTAGGCCAAATATTACACATATTTGTAAAAGTAGTTTTTCCTCGAATGTCAAACATAGTTCTCAAGCATTATGTTTAAAATTTAAATGTAATAGTAAGGATTAACATTGAATTGCCATGCCTGATTCAGAGATGAATGGGGTGCTGTGGTCTGCACGTAGTCTTAGGCAGCTGATTAATGAATGAGCAGACTGGTGATACCATGGAACCTCAGGTCTAACCAACATGAAGGAACAACTCTGTCTAGCAATAGACACAAAGACACACACCTTTTTCCATCGAAATTTACATCTGCATTCTTGCATTTTGTCCAGCATCTCTGTGACTTATAGTACAAAATGCAGACTTTTATTTCAATTTTCAAGACAAAAGATCAACAAAATATAGCAAGAAAATCTTTACTGTGTGTGGTAGCAAGCTGGAATATTAACTCTTGACGTGGGGGTTTTGCTCCATATTGGTAACTTATCAGGTGATAGCTGGCATATATTCTCTTCTTCTTGCCAATATAGAGTATACATACACATGTATGTCACGACTGACTGTTTAACCTTCACACCAGAACTGAAGAATAACAAGTTAAACATGTTTAATTGTCAGCTCTGTTGGGCAATACAACTGGGCAAGGTTGTTACTTGAGGCAGCATAACCTGAGAATGTTAGAGATAAAAATGTGGTTTTACCAGATGGAATAAAAAGAAAACGTTTGCATAATACTTTTCCAAATGGAAAAGAACTGAGTTGTAGCATGTAAGAATGTAAACAAGCCTTTACTTGTAATACACTGTCCAAGTTAATTGCTAAATCACTTTCAGGGGATGAGATGTCTTTGTAAAAGATCCTGGTATGAATCTTGACACCAGTTAATTCCAATGTGATGTAGTACTAATGAGGAAGGAGTAGAACTTCACAAACAATCCAGGCAGTTGGCAAATAGGAGGTGAAGCCACTATTCCATGCACAAACAAGAGATGAGGGTTCAAAAGGCCCTTTTCCAACCACTCAAGTATACTGAATATTGCAACTACTTTGCTATGTTCCTGCTTCTCTGAATGATCAGAGATCAGCAGGGATAAAAATGGCAAGTTCCACCTTTTTGTAAGCCATGAAGGGAAACAATATGGTCTTGCTTGTCAGGACATTGAGAGAACAGTTACTCTCTACCCATGTAAAGTTTCATGTTCCTTTTTCCGCGTGATGAAGGAGGAAACACGCTTTCTATCTCTCTGCCCAAGTCCAGAGGCGTGGCCTTCTCCTTCACTCTGGCTGTTCTAATGAACCACACTTCAAGGGCACTCCCACCAGTCCTCTCTCACACTGCTGTTCTTTGTTTTGCATCAGAGCACAGAGGGTGGGACAGGCTCTGTTCAGTCTGCTGATGTTATTGTAAGAAAGCCGAGTGCATGCACTTGCACTATGGGTAATGTTGAATAGCAGAGAGTCTGTGCATTAATAGAAACAAGAAGCCAAGAAGAAACTTGCTCTCAGACAGCCTCTCTACACAAAGTTATTAAAAGAGAGTTTGTTTTATGTTATGAGAGAGCAGTGTGTAAATTTGGAAAGTCTTGGTATAGGCACTGAACTGGAGATTACCATTCCTATACCACAACACTGTCCAAAGGGTTATCACATGCCATATGATATTGTGTGCTGCAATAAAAGTTTAAAGTTAAGAAAAAAAAGAAATAATTTTTTGAGTTATGGAGTAACAATTATATGCAATGGACCTCTGTTTTCCTGTAGATTACTAAACATTGACTTGCCCATGGGAGGTAGTGAATTAATTCCTTATTGTGTTTTGTTTGCATGTAGCTCTTTGCTTTGGCTATTAAACTTTCTTTGACTCAACCCATGATTTTTTGTTGTTTTTATCATTCTGATTCACTCACCCATCACTGTGGGCCTGAGCTGCTAGACAGGCTTAAACCACAGCAGAAGCTGGTATCAATCTAGCAACATATTCTTGTGCTGCTTCTTTGGATAGTGCTACTTACTAAATTGATCAAGAAACCACTAAAAAAAAAAATCAAGCTGTGGTGATAGTAGGAGGGAAGGATTAATTAAACCAGACTGATCTTTGTTATACTGCCTTTCTGAGCTGCATTTCTCAATCTGTCATAATCTGACATTCTGTCAACTTCATTAGCTGACAGAGCTAATAGAGCTTCGAATGGTCCGTGGTCATTTCAAGAATAACTTTGCTATTATCATAATTCTTTTATGACCACTTTGAAGTATAATTTTATGGCCTTTTCACTGGGTACAAACCAAGTTTTAAAGGCTTTAGCACTTTTTGTGTGATGTTGACAGGCAATGAGCAAGTCCCAGTGCTGACACCCCTAACCAGACATGCAGTGACATGAGTTCAGTTACTGAACTTACAGTCACCTACATTTTTATTCCTGTGAATGTGCACTAATTGCACTAATTGATTCCCAAAAAGCCTGTTATTTGTATTTCATGTTCAGAATCAAGTATCATTTTCTTCCAGGCTGTTCTGTAAACCTTGAAGAGCTAGAAAAGCAACATGTTTCTCTATGGAACTTATGAGGTTGGTTAGGTATTAAAAANATGGCAGAAACAAACAAATTTTTCAGTGCAATGTTTGTATGGGAGAAAAAAAAAAAAAGAAAGAAGAAGAAAAGTCTTTTTGCTTGTAAATATCTTTGATTTCTTTAAAATTCATCAAGGAAACTTTTTTCTTGGGAAACAGAAATTTATCATAAAAAGAGATCAAATATCTTAGAGATATCCAAAGACTAAAGTTGGCCAAGAGTTATGCATTGGGTAATGTGTTTGAGATGTTCTTTTGGGTGGACGCTGCATGAGACTTGACAGGTTTCATTCAGGATAGATTGTGAATTCTGACTACTTTATTTCAAGGACCTTTGTTGCCAGTGAAGGGGCCTCTGTGAGACCTCAAAAGTCCCTGATCCCAAGCAGTTCTTGGCAACAAGGCACACTTGCAAGCCTTGCGCGGATTGAAATCAGGCTCGCAAGGCACCTTTGGAGCCAGCAGAGAAGGAGATCAAGAAGTGCTTTCGAGGTGGTTCCATTGAGTTTTTATCTCTTCTACGAAGGGATCCTGTCCAGTAAATCCAAAAGGTGGGCTGTTAAGGGGACCTTTTATAGGGTTTAAGAGTTTTGTATTTTGCACCAATAAACTACAGAATTCTATAACTAACCAAACTACCAAGGACTTTAGGGGAAAAAGGCACCAATTATCTAAGAGGAAAATGAACCACTAAAATCACAGAAAGATAACACAGGGGTCTACAGGGGGGCATCACTCTAAGCAAACAATTTCTTATCTTAAGGTATCGTTTTCCTTTGGTCTCTCTCTAGGGATTCAGAGATGGTCTCTGCTTCAGAAATGGTTTCTGCTCCCTCTACAGACCTTGATATGCTTTACTAATTCAGCTAAATCTGACAGTCAAACCAAGATTAAATCACCAAATCATATTAGATTTCAAAAAAGACAAAAAGGAAAGACCCAAACTAAAGGTTTGCTCTGATCAGTTTCTAAGAAAGTCACCCAGGGTTAATTCAACTGCTGACACTTTGAAGTATTTTGATCTTAAATCCATTTTGGTGTGCTATTGCAGATCTGGTCTTGTTTCACAAAATTTGTTTTTAAGACTGCCAACGGAATGCCTTGTCCTAGAATTTTGTTAAAAAAAAATGTTGCTTGTTTTTCAGAAGCATGGGTGCAAAATGTTGACCTTTCAGGCTGGCAACTCCCCAAAGATTCAGTACAAATTGATCCTGAAACTAAACCACAGACCACCATACAGTCCACTGTTCTTCTACCAGGCAGCATTATTGATGATTCAGAGGACGTACAGGAACATCCCTCCTGTGTGATTGAAAGTGTTGTGGTGGAAGACACACCTGAGGAGGGTGAGTAGTAGCAGCAGTAGTGCCTCAGATGCTCAGAATGAGATTGTCATTTGCTGCTTTCCACAAAAGGTAGTGGTAGCATCTATATTGTAGAGTCACAGAAGCAGAACTGCATAAACATTATAGTCCACATTGCCCATCTGTGCTGATATACCTTCAACATGGATAAAAGTCAGTATGGACTAAGTGGAAGGGTTCCTGTCATGATTCAGTTTATAGCTTTATGGACATGATCTTCAAGCTCCTCATGTACAACAGATACATAGTGGCTTTGTGCCCGTTAAAACAAAACCCATCAGAACAGGACTAGATTTTTTACATGGCTACACCTGCAACTTCTAAAACAAAGTGTGAAATCTCTCTGAAAACTGTCAAAAAGTACAGTTGTAGTTATTCAGAAATAGTAATGTGGCTGCCTAGACTCTGCTGGATGCTTTCATTGTAGCATTAATTTGAGAAAGAAGAGACCTTTGAGGAGCCTTACATTCTAAAGGAGTTAAACTGCAAGGAACTGTCGCATCCAGAGTGCCTTTTGAGAGCTGTCTGACTGGAGGCATTGGAAAAAAATGGAAAAAACTGTTACAGATGTCTCATCCCTGCCACATCACAGAGTTCTCTGTGAGTAAACTCACACAAGTGGTATGAAAAGGGATGTTCAGCAGGTTTGAGAGTCACATGCTCTGTAAAATGCTAAGTTAAACAGAAAACATATAGACTGATTTTAGCATTCATTAATTAATCAGTTGGAGTTTCAATTATTTTTCCTCCCAAAGGTCTGTCTAGATTGAAGACAAACTTTGCAGTTACATCAGTACATGATATAGCAATGTATTTTTTAAGTTAGAAATTAAATCAGGATGTCTGATTAATATTTATTCTAAGGAAAATATAGACCCTATGCTCTTGGCCTGCAAGCATTGATGCATAAGTGGCTAATTTTGCCTGATGTAGGATTATGTGAAGGACTGCTAAGAGTCTCCAAGATAGCAGAAAGAAAGCAAAATGTGAACCAAAAGCATGTAGATGTGAGACATCAAGTCTTTAAAAAAGTATCAGTTCTATATTTTGCGTCCCTCAAAGATATTATTCATATATGCTGATATTTTCATATATGTAACATACAGCGATGAAAAGAATTAATTCAGAAAAAAATAATAACTTGAGGCAAGGGTACTCTTTTCAACATGTATTTTATGTATTTTATAAATCACCAAAATTGGATCTTAAAAAACAAGTCTTTTATGGCTGTACCTGAACAGGATCTGATGATCCACCTAGTAGTTGGACAGACTGTATTTTAGAACGGTGCATCCACTTACAATACAGCTAGTAAAAGTAACATGCAGAGACAAATATTTTTTAGTATAAAATAATTGCAGCATGTAACTGAATGAGAATTGTTTTAGGAACTCAGGAAAGCCATGCATTTAAATTTCCACAGTGCACAAAATTTTTTAATTTCTGAAAATTGTTTTGACTGATTCAGAGTCAGAAGACTTCTTTCGGACACTGTTTTCTCTTTCACATCAGAACACTTAAAGGTGTTGTGGCTTGGTGGTCTCTCGGCAGGAGTGTTGCATATGTCCAGAGCTCTCATAAATAAACCTGAGTCAGACACACCTCATGTAACAATCTGATCCAGCCACATCTCTTAACACACACACACATGCACACTCACATTTTTCAAAATAATGGGCAAAATCCAGTTTACTTTTTAATTTTTCAAAATAACATTTTGAAAACATTCCTACAGAAGATGAGAAAGAAATCCAGAATGTAGCCTTTGCATTCAATATCTCTATTTTCAGGTTCAAATGGAACCATTCAAGTCTCACACAAGTCCTCACACATCCTTCTTATGCTTGTAGTTTTATCAATTACTTCCCAGCCTCCCACAATTTGTATCCCTTTCAATTACTGAAAGCACTTTTTAGCCAAAGAGAATCAGAGAAAGTCTGTCAAAGATTTTCACAATATTCTAGCACTTAAATTTTGTCAACAGATGGAGCGGGAAACTCATGGTTGTACAAGCTTGGAATTAATATAAGCAAGTGGTCATTTCTGAATTCCCTGATTGGATGGAATGAGGACAGAACTCAAGAAAAAGGTATATTTACAAAGCAAGTATTATTCTTGCTTTCTGGAACAGATAATACCTTAAACAAAATGAGGAGATTTATTTTTTCCCCCTTTTATATGAGCTATGATTGAATTAAACTGTGTTGATTGGATTTTCAAATAAAATTCTTTAGATACACACAAGTCACTATTCTAGGTAATTACATCAGTATTTTTGAACTTATACTCCTGTTAGTTAATAATGATACAGGGTTGAGAATTGTAATATACTAAATTCATTTTCCAATAAGAAGTCAGCTACTGTATTAAGCCAGAGCAATCTAAAGGCGGGGGAGAGGAAAGTAATTTTATGTTCTTATTCAACAAAAAGGAAGATTAGAAAAAAATTAAAACATGCATCATACTGTGATAAAAAAATACCTCTATCAAATGACTTGTAAAGGTAGTTTCCCAGGATGTGTCCTCTTAGTGCAGTAAAAGCTAGTTTTATTAAGAGGCAACATGTTTCTGCATGGTTTTTTTTAACCTGATTTTTAATTTCTAGTTTTAATGACATAAATATATGAAAGTAATGAATTTCAGAGTATTCAGGAACAAGTAATTGTCAAATGTAAGTTTGTATGATGATGTCCAGAGATAAAAGCTGACAAGTCTGAGTTGCTGTATTACTCATCCCAGAAGCCTATTTTGTTATTAGAAGAAAAAAAAAAAAAGAAAAAGAAAAAAGAAAGGTAGTGTGTGCCTCTAGTAAAAATTTAAAGTGTAATATGTACATGTGAAGTTGCAGTGCATTTTAGTTGATAAGGTAAATTTGGGGTTTTTTTTACACTAGATCAGTTTACCACATCTGGAGTTTGTTCTGCTGCACATCACAAAGCAACTGAGTTGGAAGAATGTACAACCAGGGAAGTGCCATACATTCCGTACAGCTTAGCTACACTGCATATAATCAAGGTAAAAAAATCTAAAACAAACATCCCCTTCTCTCAATGAAAGTTCCCAGTGATTGGATATTTTGCAATATTTTAAAAATTGACAGTTTAATCAAGCATCTCTTTTCTTAGGATAAACTGGATTCATTGCCATGAACTCATTTCACATGATCCTTTTGCCCAGTAGGTTGTTTTTTTGATTTGCATTTTGAAGCTTGAGGTTAAATTTTGAATATTGATATAAAAATGTGAATATTAATATTGAAGTGCCATCTTAACTTAGATCAGATTGTAAATTGCTTAAATGCCTTTCCCAGGTACGTGTCTAAAGAAAAAAACTTCCTTGTAACTGTGTTTGGAGGAAAACCCTGCCTTCTTATATATATATTTCTCATAGTTATTCTTGATTGCTGGAAGTGGTATGTGACTGGAGAGTGAGGGTTATTTTTTCCTATTACAATATTTTTGGTGCTAGAAATTAGAATAACTTCTGATTTTGTATTTAGCCATATCTAAGTTGTGGAACATCATATGTGCGCATTTGTCTGTATATATAATAAAGACAAATGTACATATATCCTGGTTTGCTGGTTTCCTTGCTTTATTTATTCCACTAAATATGGCCTTGCATTCTCGATCTTTTAGTATGATTCAAAAAAGTTCAGTGGTGATTTCTTTTGTACAGGCTACATACAGCCTGCTGATCTAACTGTAAGACACAAGTTAAATACCTGAAGCAAATTACTAAAATTACTCAGACCTCTTTGTGTGATGAGATCTGGAGCCCATCTGGAGCTTTTCAATCTTCTCCTCAAAGAGGTTTTTCTTATATCTTAAACATTTGACTGTGTCTCTTTAAAATTCCTCTACTTCCACAGTAGGTTTTGTGGATGAGGGGTAAATAGGAGAGTATATTTCAAGACTCCATTGCTGCTTGGTTACTTTCATGTGATTTGAACTGTGACAGTGTTAGATGGTAGAGATTCCTCACTCCCAAGTCAACTGCTTGTAAATATTCATAATTTAATCTGTCAGCATATATCCATGCTAACAACCACAACTATTTTCAAACAATGCATCAGCTACAATAAATAACTTGAGATTTTATCCTTTTTGTTTTAATTTGGCTGAGCTGCTCACTGTCTGCAGAATCTGCATCATGTGAAGCTTAAATGAAGAAATGAAGGCAAGGAAATCTCTGGAATAATCCTAGATTTTTATAATTAACATAAGATCATGTTCATTACTGCTGTAATTGACTGAGCAATATCTGTTAGTCTCATTCACGTGTCAATGCAATTTGACATTGCACCTACCAGGCAAGTACGTCAAAAAAAAGGTGGACAGCAGAAGCTAGGATGGGAGCTGGTGGAATTTTCCTTTAGTGAATATTATGAATTGAATTAAAACCAAAATTAATTAATGAGATTCACTGAGGAACCTGATGGAATTTAAAGCTTAAATGATTCACTTTCAAATGGGGAAATGCTCAATTTGTCCATCCTTGATGTACACATCTGTTTTTATTAGTCATTTAAAATGCCACTGCACCTTAAAATTATATCAATTTTGTAGGATTTCAAATTATTTTTATGAAATACAAAATAAAACAGAATGTATTCTGTAACTACGTTGTTTTTCTCACTCTTTAATGCAAAAATGCAATCTTCCCCACTGCTTCCTTTTTTTTTTCCCAGTTATAGGCCTCATAATGCTACTATACTTTTTCAAGAACTTTAGAATTATTATAATGTCTATGTCTTCCATTTTCTATTTAGATCACAACATTTAAAAGGAGGTACAATGTTAGGACCAAAAGAGAAATTCCATTTCATGTCATTCACAGACTTTCATTCAATAGCATAACATATTTTCTGTTATTGAAGCTTGAAAGTTTTGGCCTGGAGTTCTGCTGACTATTTGTCTTTGGTTCATTACAACTAGAGTTGCTAGTGCTCTGAGTTTATAATTTCCTCCTTCCTCTACAGATTGCAAAAGACATGCGGCAAATGAAAAACAGACACATGAAGATAATCAGAAAACTGGATGATATAAGGAAAGAAAAGCAGGTAATTATCCTGGAGCATTAGGACTGTTGACCATTAATCAGAGTGATACAGAGAGATAAAATCTACTTCATTCATAATTGCATCTCCATTCATGTACCATTTTTAGTGTCTGTAAATTATGTCAGTGTATTGTGAAGTGCATTTTATCTTACAATTTTGTGAAGTCTGGTTTTACTTTTTGTCTGGCACAATGGCAGAGATTTTTCCACCATTTATTTGTTACTAAAATTTTCTCTTAACATCTCCATGTCATGAGTTGACACCATGGTTTCAACATATGCTTTTCTGTAGGTTGTACCTCTCAAGAATACTGCATTGTTAAGGTTTGTGACAGGCTGTATTGTCTTTATGGCTTTTTTTCCTATGGGTATTTTTCTACTTTTTACTTAGCTTGGCTTTAGCCTTGCAATATTTTGTCAGTGTAGTTTATGGCATAGCAGAATCTCTTCACCTGTAAACTCCTTCAAGGTGACAATGAGGATCCAGAGGTGACAGTCCTGTGACCAAAACTCCACAATACCTCTCTTTCCTTAGTGGAAGCATTTCTGCAATCTGTTAGTCAATAATTCTCCCAAAAAGATGGAATTACCCACATCATCTTTTGCTACTCTGTTCTGGAATCTTTTCTCGCAGTTACAGCTTCATGTTTCTGTTTATTTGTCACATCATTCTCCTTTTCTGATCCAGAGTAAGTCAGGCACTCAGTTCCTATGAAGAGGAATGCTTTCCACATAATTAGTTTACTCTGGGCACACAGAAAGAGGAGATTCATAAATTCCTCTAAAGCCACCAAGGGGAAGTGAACAAACTCTTCTGGCTATCAAGTAAAATCTAGAGAATTTACTGTATGTCATGCACAAAGGCTAGATACCCTGTCGTGTAGAACAAGATTTCATCTTGTTCTCAGGCTGTCACATCTGCACATGCATTTTACTACCAGTGTAAATCTATTTCTGAACTTTGGTAGGGATGTAATCCTGGCACCGTCACATCTTCCACTTTCAACTGGCTGCAGATCACTAAGGGAAGAGAAAGAGAACAGGGAAGAGCACAGATGCATAGCAAGATGCAACAGCCTGCTGGGCAGTGATGCAAAAACAGGGACTGTAATGATCTTACTTCACAGAATTGCTCTCATTTTGCTTACTGTGTGGATGTTTTTCATGCTACTTCCAAACATTCCCTGTCTGAGCTAAGTTTAATTTCTTTAAAATTTCTTAGCTGTGCTTGGGTGAATTCATTCTGATCTGCTCTAAGAAAGGCCTTGGTTTTTATTTCTGCAGAAAAATACATAAAAATATGGTTTTTTTTAGCAGTAAGCTTTGCTTGAAGTCTTCAATGAATGACAGTACACACCTCCTGTGGTCAATATTAAATGTTTGCAGACAATAAAAAATATTGAATAAAGAGAAACTCATGTGGAAACTGTTTCCTTTATCATGCCTGACTTTCTCTTCTCATTCACTCTATTTTCTCAATAATATTTTGTTATAAAGGATGAGACTATAACTACTATAAAGAAATATTACAGTGAGAAAATGAAGTGTGTGAAATCCCAGTTAGAAGCTTACCAGGAGCTGATGAACAAGAGCAACATAGACTTGCAAGATACAGTTAAGGTAATCAAGTATTTCTGTTTTACACAGGGATAAGCATGGCAGGTACTTACAGAGGTTGCAAGAACAGGCCTTATAATTAATGCTCTCTTCTTATGGGCAGACAGTTAAAAGAAGACATGCAGTTTGTAAAACTAATTTTTATTTTTTTTTAAATAAGCTGTGGTTTTCTCCTGGAGATGAATAAAGCTTTGCAAAGTATACTTCCAAAGCAGTTTTCAAAGCTTGGCCTAGCTGTGCTATGTACTTGGAAATAGCTTTGCTTTCATGTAAATAACACGTGAATGATAATCCTAGAATATATAGGATGTGTGCTGCTTATTTGGTGATGAATAGATATTAAGTTTTATCCTGTTCCTCCTTCTGTTCTGCTACTGAAGAAAAGATTCAGAGTCCTCAAGCATTTAGAAAAAGTCTTTAGACTACTTCTAGCCACAGATGGTCATTGCTAAATGAAGAATTTTAATTTTTTTAAGGTCCACAGGCCTTCACAGCCTGGTCCAAATGTTATGTCTTTTTCAAGGCGTGGAACAGAAAAACTCAAACTGGATGCCTTTCTAAAAAATAGTGTTGCAATTGTCATCCATTTTGCCTTATTTTACTGCCTTCAGAACCTGAGAGAAAGGAACAGACAACTGATTCGGGAGAAGGAAGACATTCTTTACCAAATGAAACAAAGAACAGAGAACTGGAGAGAAGAAAAGGTAAAGAAACAGTTTATGTTTCCTTTTTGGAGTCAGATGGTATTCTTGTTTCCAGTGTGTGCTGTTTGCCTGCATGTCTACCTTAAATATGTACATCTAAATTGGTGAAGATTGAACTATGTGCTTGCTTTCCTTTCACTCAGAGAAAGATGTAAGTTTTTACCCTTTGAACAGCAATGAAGATGACATAGCTGTTTTGTCTTACTATATTTTTACTTCCACTAAAAATTATTAGATGGTCATTTCTCTTACATTCCACATTTTATATATTTCTTTGAAGAATTTTAAAATTATAATACAGTACATTGCTCCTTCCTTGTTTAGCAATTAAAAATCAACAAAAGCCTGACATTGTGTAACTTATTGCAATATTGCATTTCAGTTGGCTGACACAGCAGCAAAACTACCTTATTTGGTAGTTCCCAGAGAAAACTGCCTAAAATTTCTGAGGCTTTCCAAATTTGTCTGTAGTAATGACACTCTAATTTATTAACAGCATAGGTGTAAAAAATAAAATTTTGGGGGGGTTTTAATAGATAGAATTGATAAACATGGCCTGATATTTGTAATTTTCTGTTCTGTTCAATATGTGCAATTCTTCCTTTAAGTTTGCAACACTTCTTTGTTACAGCCAGTTTTCATTGCAGCTCTCCAAAACACGAATTCAGGAAGATCTTACCCAACCTTGTGCTGGGGAGTGGTGGGGGAAGAAGGTGGTCTGGGGGCGGGGTCTGTGAGGCAAATTCTTTTTTAATTCCTGAAACTGAATGCAGATTTCTGTATGATTTCTGAGTGAAGATCTCAGGCAGGTTTTTTAGTTTGTCTTTTCAAGTGTCCTGGCACCACCTTCTGTTTAAGTTTTGCATGGCACCAGTATTTAAAATGAGGGTTTTCACTTTTCAAACACATTGAACCATGCCCCTCACTATCATATCCTATGCCTTGCTGATGAACTGCAAAAAAATCTCCCCGGGGTTTACATATCTTTTGACCTAATTATTATATAGAGAGGAAATGTAGCAAAAGTATTATAATGAAGAGTTAAAATGATGAGGATACTATGTTGTAAGGCTTTTGGGAAGCAGGAATATTTTCTGTTAGGCAGGTAATGCTGGTAAGATTTGGCATGCACAAACTTTTCAGCATGGTTGCTGTAGGAATCATTCCAAAAGCTTTTGTTATTCAACTGTTTCAGGAGATTTAATCATTTTGTCTCCGTTATCATTTCAGTAGTGTGGACAAATATTTAAGAAAGTATAAGCATAGAATCCTTTGACTGAGGCTCTTGTTTTTCTTGTGAAATACACTGGTCCCTGAGCAGTCTCTGGTTTATTTCTGTATTTTCTTTTCCAGTGACATCTAATTAATGCTTAATAGCCTGTTTGGGGAGGTTGTACACAGAATTAGCAACAACATTATTTACATATTATTGATTATTCTCCCCAAGGGAATATAATGAAGAATGGTAGAATATTGATTTCCTGCTATTCTTCTTTTTTTTGTCTTGCAGGTCTGGATTCTAGAAAATTTGTGTAAAAAGCTAGATTACCTTTATACACAGCACATACTGAGTGAGTGTTTCAGATGCAGAGTTTTTTGGTCTGTTTCTGTTTCTTCCCTGTTTGTTTTTTTGTTTACACTGAGGTGCATAGCTGCTGAAGTCGATATAAGAATTTCCTTTCCAGTACTGAGTGCTCAGGCGGGGTAATAAAAGAATGGTGAAGCTACAAATAATGCCTGTAACGACTCCAAACTCCTTAGGACGCCTTGCTTTTTACAGTCATTAAAACTAACTAACTTCTCAGTAGGTTTATTTCAACACTTGTAGCCTTTCATTTGAAAATATAAAGCAAAATAAAGCATGAATCCTTAATAACTCCTTGAGTTTAAATAAACTAAAATTAGTTATTGATAAAAAGGAAATATTGATTATTGAAAATTATTGATTTGTGATAAATTGTTGATTTCTATATGAAGGTAATTTCACAGAGGCAGTATTGTTGGAACTGCAGATTAGAAATGCTGAAGTTATTCTTACCTGGTTTTCTATTGTTCTCAATTCAGCTTTACAGGAACTACACAACATCAGTTTACATGTGGAAAGATTGCGAGACCTCATGATTTTCCAGGTAAAAATTCTTCAGCAAAAGACCGAAAAGGCAGAAGGAGAAAATTCAGAGGTGTCAGAAGTTTTCGTATTAAAAACAGAACAAGCGAGCACAAAAATGGAAATGTAACTGGTTGTTTATGGGATTAATGCAGGTATTTTGAAGGCAATCAGGCCAATTCTAGCTGAAAATCAACATAACTGATCATAATTAAGCTATGCAAATATATGCACAGATTGAAATTATACATTTTTGATGAATGGTTTAAACATCACAACAATGAAACAAACTCACTGGTTCAGGAATCGTCAATAGTGTGCTATGGCTGTCATCATATATTTGATAGTAGAAACTTAGCTACAAAATGATTTTAAGTACTTACATAAACTATATTTTGAATGTTGGAACCCAAGAAACCATCTTATTCAATATTTCATTTGCTTTTCTCCTTTTCTGCTCCACCTTGCTCATTAAAATCTTGGTAGTATCGTGTGAAAGCAATCAAAATTTAGGCCTTGGCTTAGTGTATAAGAGTTATCTTGGTTGCCTCCAGGTAGCTAATGAAGAAGAGAAGACTAACTGGTCAGCAGAAAAGCGGCATCTTTCGCAAGCACACAGCATCCTGCAAGAGATACAAGAATCTTTACAGAAACGAGAGAGGGAAGTCACTGAGCTCCTGCAAAGTGAAAGAAGATTTCACAAGGCAATGAAACCTCAAATGACAGTGCTAATGTTCTTGAAATCTCTTATCAAGATGGTAAGAATGCTTGTCCATAAAAATGAAAGTTTATTTAATGGGTATTCTAAAAAGTTCATTAAAGAAAAAGAGTGCAGTCTTAAAAATGGCCAAGTGTTATTTTGTATACAATAATTTACAGGTAAAATTTTCAAAGTAACACATGGAATTAACGACCAACTTGAATATTCATTAGTTGGTATTATTTTTAATAATGTTTAATAATTTTAATAGTTGGCATTATTTTTAAAGATAAATTAATGAAGCATGAGAATGGTACCATGGAAAAAAAAATGTTTTTCTAGCCTTTCAGTTCTGTGAACTGCATGAACTGCAATTTTTTATCCATGCTAGGTTCACACCATATATTGTGATGTCCCTGCGGCACAACAATGCATCCATCAGCTTATCAGGAAGAACAATGATGAAAGAGCTGATCTGGAAGAAGTTTTTAATAATGCCCAGGCTGACATTCTGTCCTATGAAATATTTTGTGGAAATGAACTCATGGATGACACAAGGTATATTGAATAGTTAATAAAACAAAGATAGAAATAGCATAGAAAAATAATGAGCTCTTTTCAGAGAGAAAATATATTTTGAAGAATGCTGTTATAGCTTTCATGTCTATTTATGGGGGGAAAGTATTAAAGTAGGGTCTGTATTATGAAAGAAATCAATAACTTAGGTACAATACCTCGTATAAAAAACTGAAAAACATTTCAACTTAACTGGCTTGTGCAAGTTTTATCCATTATAAAATATGCTGAAATAAGTTTATTTGGCAGCCCTGTTCTACAACCTCAACATGTTCTCTCCCTACTTTTTCTACAGGAAGTTCCTTATTAGCTTCTTTAGAAATTAACTTCCTTACAAGTAACTTCTACTTTTTTTTTCTTTTTCTTTCATTTTTCTTTTTCTTTCTTTTTTCCTTTTTTTTTTTTTCCTGTATTTTTCTTCTTTTTAATAATAGGACACACCTTCCAGCGAAGCTTTTCAGGAATATTGGGAACGCAAAGTCTGATTTGGAATATATTGAAACAGAAAAAAATGTGTTTGATTGTATCCAGACAGGAGAAATCCCCAGGTGGATTAAAAGGGATTGTCTTTATGTAGCCTGGTCAGGTGAGAAATCCTATTGTCAAATAATAGAAGCTTATCTATCCTCAGCCAAGATACTTTTGAATACATAAAACAACAGTGGAGCAGTAAAAACCATGTTGTTGTCATACCTTAAGGGTTCCCATGATACATCTTCCATTTTGTGCATTTTAGTGAACTACTATATGAATTGTAATCGTGAGTCATGGCTTGTAAATACAGGACTTCCAAATTTATAGCCCACCGTGCATCTTTTCTTTGGTATCTTTCTTATTTTGAAAATAGATGTCTTTTTATATTGTGTTTAAACATCTCAATGCATGTTCTAGGTATCAGAATCTCCTCAGATTTGGTAGACATGCACTGAATGAAATAACAAATGTGGAATTCACAAGGTAGTAACCCCTTTTCAAGAAATCTTAAAAACATCCATTGCATGAATTTAACACACTTTGCTCTTCTAGTGGGACTAGCAGAAAATCCTTCTTCAAATATTTGATTTGCTTTTTCTGTGATTCTGCAACACAAAGCCTGATCTTGGTGATTTAAGGAAAGGAAGGTGGAGGTGTTCTTCTATTTGAAAAAGTAATTATTTCTCATTTAGAAGATTTACTGGGTTATATATTGATCCTGTGTAACTATATAATTATGGGAACTCTCCAGAAGACCCTGCAATATGCTCTGAGGGGATAGAGTCCCCTCATTCCGAGGAACTCATGCAGAAGTTTAAAATGGAAATCAAGGTAACACATTGCAATGTATTACCCCATATGGTTTTAAATAAATTTTTAATAATGCACTATTTTTCCTAGCTATTCTTCACAGATTTGAGGTTTACTCTTTTTCTGTGATGTCTTAGCACATTTACATCCAAGAATGACGTTGTTTTGCTAACTAGTGAATTACAAGGTTACGTTTTTCTGTGTTTGAAAGGATTCCCATGCTTGATTTTGCACTTGTATATCTATTTTGTTGTTCATGTGCAAGTCTTTATGCATCTTGGTGGCCCTTGATGTCTGTTACAAGTAAAATATATTAGAATCATATATTAGAATCAACTCTTTAGGCTGGAAAGACCTTTACTATCATTCAGTACAACCATTAACCCAGCACCGTCAAGCTGATTACTAAACTATGTCCCTACGGGCCACATCTACATAGTTTTTTAAATACCTCCAGCTATGGTGACTCAACCACTTCCCTGGACAAGCTATTTCAATGCTTGGAAGCCCTCTACATAAAGAAATTTTCCCCAATATCCAATTTAAACCTCCCTTGCTCAACTTGTGGCCATTTCCTATGGTCCTGTCATTTGTTTCCTGGGAGAAGATGTACTTCTCCATCACACTCCCACCTCCTTTCATGTAGTTGTAGAAAGCAATAACATTCCCCCTGAGCCTCCTTTTCTGCAGGCTAAAAACCCACCTTTGCCTCAGTCAATCCTCATAAGATTTGTGATCCAGGCCCTTCACCAGCTTTGTTGCTTTTCTCTGGACATGCCCCAGCAGCTCTGGTTTCACAGATCTAATTATTTTGGATACATGGATTCCTTGGTTATGTTCTGTTGGTCTGTTACAAAAGAAATATTGCCTCGTGTGAACTTACACAAGAGTAAACAACTGAAAAAAGTAACTCTTTGAATTGAGTTTTCTCACACTGGGCAAATGCCATCCACAAGTACATGGGCCCTGACAGGATGTATCCTTAAGTGCTGAGAGAACTGATGGAAATCACAGCAAGGTTGCTCACCATCATTTTTGAAAGGTCATGGAGTTGGGGAGAACTGCCTGAGGACAGGAAGAAAGCGAATGTCACTGGTCATCAAAAAGGGCAAGAAGGACTGCACAGAGAGCTACCACCTCTATTCCTGGAAAGGCAATGGAGCTCCTCATTCTGGAGGCCATCTCTATCCATCTGGACAGGAGGTGATCAGGAGCAGTCAAAACGGATTCCCTAAAGGAGAACCATGCTTGACCAACCTGATAGCTTGCTATGATGAAACAACTACCTGGATGGATGAGGGGAGAGCAGTGGATGTTTTCTGCAAGGTTTTCCACACTGTCTATCATAAGCAAATATCCTCATAGGCAAACTCAGGGAGTGTGAACTGGGTTAGTGGGCAGTGAGGTGAATAGACAAGTGGCAGATCCCAGAGCGTCCTAATCAGTGACACAGGGTCAGGTTGGAGGTCTGTCACTAAGATGTCCCTCAGGGTTCAGTACTGGGCCTGGTATTATTTGAATTATTTATCGATGGATTTGATGAAGAGGCAGATGCCTCCTCAGAAAATTTGCTGATGACTGATGTGGGAGCAGAGGCTAGTACCACTGCTCTGCTGTGCTTCAGAAGGACCTCCACAGACTGAAGAGATGGGCCTAGAAGATCTGTCTGAAGTTCTGCAAAGGCAGCTGCAGGGTGCTGTGCCTGGGGAGGAAGCACTCCATGCACCAGCACAGGCTGAGGCTGACCTCCGGAGAGCAGCTCTATAGAGAAGGACCTGGGGATCCTGGTGGGACAGCAAGCTGTCCATGAGCCAGCAGTGTTCCCTGGTGGCCAAGAGGGCCAAAGGTGTCCTGGGGTTCATCAGGNAGGTCCCTTCCAAGCTGACTCATTCTGTGATTCTCTGCTGGAATTGACCCAACTATATAAATTAAAATGCATCAAAAGCCAGAGTGCTGTAATACATTTACGATATTTCAGTTGTTGAAACTCAAAATGTAGAGACTCAAAATTGCATTAAATAATTTCTTACCCTTACATAGGTAAGTAGGGTAAGCTCATCATAAGATAACAACCATCATGTCAAGTTAATGTAGAGAAGTTCAAAATTGGTAAATAAAGAATTAAAACTATATAAAAATTATTTTTTTGCTATTTTTTAACCGTATTGTTTGTTACATTTTTGTGTTTGTTTTTTTTTTGAGTTTTTAGGTTTACCAGATAATGAAGAAACACTAAGAGAGATACCAACACTGAAACAACCTCCCGATTTTAGAGAGGAGCACTGAAGAGAAAGCTTGACACACAAAAGGACTTTCTGCAGTATTTTTTGAGCTAACAAAAATTTGGAAGCATTCAATACATGTGGTTCACTAAATATCAGAACACTTATGCAGGCATTTAAGTGCTTTGAAATTTTTATGCTTTTTAATGAATATTTTTAAGAAATCTAAAAGAAAGAAAGGAACAAAAAAAAAAGCTTAGCAATGACCTGAAAGAATCCATGACTGAGCAAAGGGGTCTTTGAGTCAAACAGGTATAATTCCATTGCAAGCTTTTACTGTCTAAAGTGAAGCATTTTAACATGTCTCCGCAAGAAATAGCTGCAGAAAGGTGGCTCCTAAGGCTAACTTTCATCTGTGAAGAATAAGTCTCCAAAATTAACTTTTCTCTGTCCCACTTCAAATTATTTAATAGTTGTTTTAAAGTGCAGGCTTTTATACTATGGTATGTGTTTCAACTTTTCCCACTCTCTGTCTTTTTTTTTTTTTTAATTTGTTTCAATAAAAGATGAAATTCAGTAAGTCATAGATAGGAGGAAAACTTTAAAAATATAAACTTCAAAATCATACTTGTAATAAGGGAAAATTAATGGAAGATGATGGTTGTTGTTGTTGTTGAAGATAACAGCTTGTCTCTAACAAGTAGTTGTTGAAGATGATAATGCTAAGTTCCTGGAAGTAAATGCACACTATAAATTTAAATACCAAATGTGCACTTTTAGAACTAGGTTGAAGTTTTTTTGTCATCTGTTAAGCATATGTACCTGGAGCTGAGTGGTTTAATTGAACTACTCAGCTGCATCAAGTCCCATATCATAAACTGAAAAAAATTTGTATTCCAGCACTGATCTATAATTCAAATAGCAACATCCACAGACTTTACCTTTTTTTACTGCATGTCTGTTCATAAGGTGCATCTTCTAGGTTTGAACCACCTATCCAGAAAGATCACTCTGTACAGATGAAACATCCCTATGACAGTGCTTTTGTGCAAACAAATTGATGTGTACTTATCACTGTCCTTGTGGGAACTATCCTTCTGGGAACTGCAGTACTAGGAACAACGATGGTTGTTTCTGAGTGCCATTACCGTACGGGGGCATTCTGCATTTGGAACTTGGAGTGCACTGTGAGACTATCAGAAAGGAATGCAAGAGAAAAGGAACAAGGACATAGATGTCACTGAAATGTAGATGCATTATGGTGAAGATGCTTAGAGAAAAACAGCTAGAGTGGATAGAGGGGGTGATCTTGAGTGCTTCTCTGTGAACATACCACTCCAAGATGCAGCGACACTGATGATAAGTCCAGGCTTTAGACAGGACTGAACCAGTTCCAGTCCACCACAGAGAGAGAAAAAACCTAAATATTTACAAAACCTATATACAACCTGTATGCAGAATGTACACATAGACACGGTTTGATGTTTTACTGCCGTTAGAATTTTGATTTTTTGATAATGAGACAGTTAAGGTCAGTTTTAAATCACCTTTAAAGAATGGAAGTCATGTAAAAAGCCAGAACTCTGTTTTAAGTCAAAGAAGATTTTTGAGCTGTGATTCAGCTATCAAATTGTATACTGCAAAGTTATTGAATGTTTTATGTATAGAAGTGTAAAATAAAATATAAATAAATTAAATATTTTTATTAACTTGATTGTTTAGCTTTGTTAGCTATTTAAAGTCCTTGTGTGAAAAGATTTAATCTCTGAAGAAATGTTGGCACTATTTTTATTCTTTCTCTAACCTTTTTGAATGCCTGACTCCAAAGCTTATAGTTTAGCTCTTTCCCTCACCTAATCTCCTGTCTATGCAAGTTTTCTGAAGCAATTTCATGGTGTCATATGCAAGTTGCTGGCTTTTATATCTGTTTTTAATTATGCGACAAAAAGAAAAGGAATAATTTCTCTACTTGGCTGTTGGTCTTTATTGACTTATAATGTCAACATTAAGGCTGGGAACTAGATTTTAGTTAAAATTAGCCATAAAACATAATTGTAAATACCAGTCATTACATACTTTAAATGTAATTAAGTTAATCAATATACAGTAAGTGATAAAAATAAGAAATTTCCTCCTAACAAGGAGGAAATTGGGCAAAAAAGCCTCCATGGATGGCAAAGGAGTTGCTGAGCAATTTCAGAGCAAAAAAAGAAGCTTTCAGAAAGTAGAAAGAATGGCAGGTGACCTGGGAGGAATACAGGGGAATTGCAAAGGAAGCTAGGGACAAGATTAAGAAAGCCAAGGCCCAGTTAGCATAGAACCTGGACCAGGATAGTGAAGATAAAAGAGAGGGCTTGTATAGGTATATTGCAAGCAAGAGAAAGCCTAGAGATAATGTGGGCCTTCTGC
>VXBI01013784.1:12606-54401 GCA_013397375.1 Toxostoma redivivum
AATTTAGACCTTTCAAAAAATCATCTAATTCATTTAGAGTGACTTTTTCCTGATGTACTTTATGAAGTGTAACCCTGACTGACTCAATGATGGAGGAGTCAGCAGAGTGGAAATGGAATTCCATCCTGAGCTCTTTGTGGAATTTTATTCGGAGCTCTTTGAGGAATTCCATCCTGAGCTCTTTATGGAATTTTATCCTGAGCTCTCTGTGGAAGTGGAATTTTATCCTGAGCTTTTTGTGGAATTTTATCCTGAGCTCTTTGTGGAATTCCATCCTGAGGTCTTTGTGGAAGTGGAATTTTATCCTGAGCTCTTTGAGGAATTCCATCCTGAGCTCTTTATGGAAGTGGAATTCCATCCTGATCTCTCTGTGGAATTCCATCCTGAGCTCCTTGTGGAAATAATTCCATCCTGATCTCTCTGTGGAATTCCATCCTGAGCTCTCTGTGTCTCCACCCAGCCTCTCCCATGGGTTCTTTCTGTTTTCCAGCATGGCAAAGGATCACATTGAGCAAGCACCCCCTGAAAATGAGGAGCCAGAGCTGTTCCCGACCCTCTTGCACCTCAAAGCCCCCTGCAGGGGCTGCCCTGGAGACAGCCAGCAGCTCTGAGTTGTGTTTAAAGCAGGGGAGTAGAGACAATTTATTCCATCTACCCCATAATTCAGTGTATCAACAGGGAAAGGTGAGCTCAAAGTGAACAGAGTGAAGGTTTTTACCTTCCTACACTTGCTTGGCATTTAATGCAAAAGTGGTGATGAAACTGTGGATGTGGGGTGTTTTTTTATTCCCCAGTGGATTTTTGCTCTATCTCTTAACTGACTTTTGCCATAAAATTGTTTCAGATTTATTCCCAAATGGGAGCTGCCACTCTGAATCAGCAGAGGCCTCTTGCATCAGCAGCAGTTGTTAAGCTCTGCTCAGGGGTACTAAAGCTGCCAGCTCATAAATCAAACTATTTTCAGTACAGCTCCCTGAATGGGGCAGCTCCTAATTAAATGGATTCAAGGAAATATTTTTTTCCTTTTTTTCCCCCTTTCCCCCCCTTTTTTTCCTTTTTTCCTTTTTTTCCCTTTTTTCCTTTTCCTTTCCCTTTCCCTTTTCCTTTCTTTTCCCTTTCCTTTCCCCACAGAAAAATACCCTGATTATGGGAGCTGACCAGAAAAATCCTGAGGAATGGTGAGACTGGACATCAAGACAGTAGGATTAGCAAAATGAATTTTCTGTCCATAGCCTGGAAAGCTTCAGAGCTCCCAGCAGCCCTTTGGAAAACAAGGAATGGAGCTGCAGGCTCTGCCCTGCCCTGCTCCAGCATCCCTGGCTGCTGTCCTTGTCCCATGGGCTCTGCTGGTGGTCTGGGCTGCTGCTCCCAAAACTCATTTATTGAAAATGAGCTTTGTCTTGCCACTCCCTGAGCCGGCCTTACCCAATTCCTCAGCAGAAATTTATTCCAATCAACAACAGGACTTTAATTGCAGATCCAGGGAAGGAGATCCAAATGTTGGCTGGGGTGATTCTCAGATGAACATGTTTTTATACCCTTTTCATTATATAACTGTGTATTAATTATTAAACCCATATTGTTCTATTCTATACTATATATATATAATGATCTTATCCAGTCTTGTAATTTTCATTTATCATTTATCATAGGATGATTACAGGTGCAGCTTCACATGATCTGGAAAGAAACAAAGCTCAATATTCATTCCCAGGGCCTGGTTCTCTTTCCCAGCCCCACCAGACCCAATCTTCCTTTCCACCCCCTGAACCCATTGTCTGCAGTTCTGATTTTAGAAACATTTTAACCCTCTGCTATCACTGGGAAGTTCAGATATTCTGTCTAAGACCACAAGGAAAATACCAGATTTTCATTTCTCATGAGACTTATAATGGATAAAATTAATGTGCTGTAAAGATAAAAATATTGATAGCCCAGTGTGCTGGTCATGCATTGGAGGCACCATTGAGGGCACACTCAGGAGTCTTTCTCCATGAAAACTTCCTCTGTAAATTAATCAGACCAATTAAAAGCTAGTTTAGCTGTTGACAGCCTGAAAAACCAATTGGAGAAATCAAACCAAACCCAACACCTGCTCATTTTGATAATACAGCAATGCAAGCACGTTATTTGCAGATACCTGAAAGTCTTACAGGTAAAATATGCAATGTGCATATTTTATCAATTCACTGTTTGGCTTCCCAGTCTGGATAATTGTAACCAGTCAACTTCAGTGAAAATAATATTATAAAAATCTCTTTTCTTACCAGGAAGGAAAACCCTTGATGGAGCATGGATCCTAAAGAGAAGAGAGGGAGGGGGAATGGCAGTAATTGAGTTTTCTTTGAGACAGGAGCTCCAAGGAGATGCTTTGGAGCACAGGTACCTGTGTGGGAGCCCTGTAGGTGTGGGCTGTGTCAGGAAAGTGAATCCACAACCACCAGGGGTTTGTGTCCAAAAAGGAGCCAGAGGAGTCCTTTTTGCTTTATTCCAATAAAGGCAGAGCCCATGGACATTCCCCTGGGGTCTCTCCAATTTTTGGAGGACTCCTCTCCTTTTTATCCCAATTTCCCACCCACATTTCCCTCTCCCTTTCCCCATTGCTGAGGCACTTGAGGCACAGACTGCCCAACCCCTGATCCCTGAGATTCCCTCTGATGTACAACCCTCCCTTTGCATTTTTAATTCTTATTGAATTCATCGTTTTCCCCGTTGCTTCTTTCATCTCTCAATATCCAATTTCATTTATCAGCAGCCCTGCAGTTTGTTTGTAAAGGTAAATAACTTTTTCCATTCATCAATCAGTGGAATCCATCCCATTGTTTCTTTCCTCTCATATCAAACAGAAGGGAGAGGAATCCAGTCCTGCACTCGTGGGTTTTCTTCAGAAACTTCCACCAAAATCCACTGAGGAACTTGTGCAGTGTGATGTGCCCAGAAAAGCAGCACAGAATAACTCTGATGTTAGTCTGAATTACCTGCTTCCACAGCTGCTGTGCTGTGGAGTCAGCATCCATCCTCTCACCTCCATAATCAGCATCGTTAATGACAATAATAGCAGCATCGTTAATGACAATAATTACAGCATCGCTAATGACTCCATGATGAGGAAACTGCAGCTACAAACCGAGTCATTAACGATTTGGTAACGAGATGCTGCAATAATTGCTCGGAGCTTGTGAATATCTTTGATGTGAAAGTTGAGTCAGGAACAAGTAAACACCAAGGAATCATCTAAAAACAGGGAGTTGGTCATCTTTGTTTTTTCTTTTTCTTTTTCTTTTTCTTTTTCTTTTTCTTTTTCTTTTTCTTTTTCTTTTTCTTTTTCTTTTTCTTTTTCTTTTTCTTTTTCTTTTCTCCAGAGGAGAGCCCTACAAATAAATGTAGTGAGAAATCAGTCTGAACTCCAGAAGACAAAGGCAGAATCAAATCGCTCAATTTACAGATCTTGGCAGCCACATTCTTGTGAAAACGTCAGGGGCTGGCTAAGGCAGGGCTGGATTTGGCAGCTCAAGGTTTGTTTTTGGGAAATCTGCACTTTAAAGTGAATCACTGAGTTGTCAGTATTCCATTTTAATAAATGTATTTGAATTAGGTCTTTTAAAAGTGCAGAAGGAGATCTAAAAACTGAGAATTGCTACAATAAATTTCTAAGAAATGCAGGGAGTCAGCAACTGAGGCTGGAAGAAATGTTTAAGAGAAGATGTTGGAAAACTGTTGAGTGTCTACTTTTAATGTCTCAAATAATTGAGTAATTGCCAAATTATGCAAAAGAGACCAAGGAACCTAGAATGCATCCAGAGGTATTAATCAGAAAGTGGAAGAAATTCTCTCTGGGACACTGAAAGAAAGGTTCAATATGGACAAACTTGGTGAATACTCCTTTATGAACAGTAAAACCTAATACACTGAATTTTACAAAATTTTGGCAAACAGTTATCTACACTGACAGACATTCCTGGTATGTCTTTTAAAATATATACACAAAACCTCAATGAGAGCTAAATTCTATTCCAGCACCTCTGGTATCCTGGGAACTGAAGGTTAAATGTGTAAGTAGAAGCTTTTATCTCTGTGGTTTAAGTAGAACAGTGCTGCTCACCTGTGAGCATTCCCAGTGCCCTGCTGAGAGACAAGGATGAAATTTTGCTGGATTCTGAAGAGAACTTTTAAAATAACTGGTGAAGGATCCTCCCTTCTGCCAGCAAGGCTCAGTTCTCTTTAGCTGAGGGATAAGCACAGGCAAATGATGCTTCCATCTGTGACAATGCCACTTTGGAGCATAAAAAATTGTGTATTAAAGATCTGGGTGGCTTCTGGCATTGCAAGAAGAGCTCCTTTCCTGCTGCAGGGAATAAACTCACACAACACCTTCCTTCCTATGGCAGCTAGAGAGGAAACTACAGCAAATCAAATGCTGCTCCAGAGCTCTGGGGTTTTGTTTTTTATTCAAATTGTTTGCCTCTACATCTATTTTTGTTTTGTATTTTTTTTTTTTTTTTTTTTTACAGAATGTGACGTACAGAGAGCTCCCAAACAAGTGCTGGTCTGGGAAACAGAGCCAGCTCCAAAGGCTGGGCTGGAGGTTACTCCTGAAATCTGCCACCAAGCCTAGACCAAGGAGGATAAGGAATGTTGAATTTAATTCGTTTATGCCCAGAAATAAACCAGCAGAGCTGGGACAGAAGGGCTTTGGAGCTGTGGGGAATTGAGCTCAGCGTGGTGGTCCCAGCACACCACAAGAATGGTTGCTGCACTGCTTGTGAATGCACATTTTGGCTTTCCTTTGGCCAGAATTTTCTCTCCCAGAGAGGAGCCCAGAGGCTGCAGCAAGAGCAGCAGGTTCTCCTGTTTGCTGAGTGCTGCTTTTGCATTTTCCATGTTCCTGCTCCTGGCTGGAATGCCCCTTTCAAAGGGGGCATTAAAACTCCTCACACTGCTCAGTTTGTCCAGCCCCAGCTTTCTGACAGAATGGAGAAAAAACCCCTCCAACCCCAGCAGAACAACATCCAGCCCCAGCTGCAAGATCCTCATCTTCTCCTGGCTCCTGTGGGCAAGTTTAAAATTTTCCAGGATCTAATGAAGCACATGGCAGAAATCTTAGGCATCCTCTAGAAGGTTGTCCAAGAAAAACAAGAAAACTCTTGGAAATATTGTGCTTGTCAACAGCAGCAGTGTGACCATGCCCACCTGGCACACACCTGTACAGACCTTGGCCATGTCCAAGAAAAGCAGGCTGAAGACATCCAGCTCCTAAAAAAGCTTTTTTTAACATGTTTTTTTGCTCCTGTGCCTGACTGCAGTGCTTGAGGGAACCAAGCAGATGCACTCTGTGGGGAAAAGGCATCCTTGAGGTGTTTGGTGTGGTGAGAGTGTTCATCCTGCGTTCTTAAAAATGCTAGAGGTCGATTTGGTGATAATATTTTTGTTAGAAAATCTGCCAGTGTGACTCCTGCAAGGCTGCAGAGCTCCCTGCAGCTCAATGACCTCCCTGCCCCATCTGTCACTGAACACAGCTGGCACTGCAGCACATGCCATGGCTTTCCACGGGTGAGTTTGGCACTCAGAAATGCTCTGAGTGGTCCCTGGAACCATTCAGAAATCTCTGAGTGGTCCCTGGAACCATTCAGAAATGCTCTGAGTCGTCACTGATCAATTCAGAAATCTCTGAGTGATCCCTGTAACCATTCAAAAATCTCTCAGTGGTCCCTGTAACAATTCAGAAATCTCTGAGTGGTCCCTGGAACCATTGGGGACATCTGTCTGTCCCCACCAAGGGTGTCTATGGTGCCTCCTGCATCCCAACTGCTCTCAGGCAAGCTCTGCAGGGCTCCTGTGTCAGGATTCCTCAGGAAAGCAAAGCAGAACCGAAGGCTTGTGACCAGGAGCAGGTTTCAGTTGATCCAAACCCAGCAGCACTCCCAGCCTGAACACAAAAAGCACCCTGGGCTGGGGATGAGCTTCCCACAGGGAGCAGGCTTTGCTGGCTGCACCAGGATAAGTTTTTGCATTCTGCTGTTCTTGACATCTGAGGAATATTTCCCCTTCCTTTCTGTGAAGTTCTGTCAGACCTATTGATCTTTGCTTTTACAAAGGTCAGATAAATCCACAGAGCTGAGTGCTGCAAGCCCTTTGGCTGGATTTTCTGGTTCCTTTTTAAGATTCTCTCCACAGGAGGAGTTAGTCACCCCCTGTGTCTGTACCTTTGCTGGAGCTCCTTTGGAGTGCAGAGGTTTGTCTTTCACTGCTGACACTCCCAGAGGAGCCCAGGGGCTGCAGGCACATCCTGACTGCCAGGGCTGGCAGATTTTGGGTGATGACATCAGCCCCGTGCTGTACATCCCATCCCTGTTGTGCTCTGTGCTCCTGGAGCTGTGAAGTGTTTGCTGCTCTGCTCCAGCCCAGCACTCACCTTCAGTGACTCAGTGTGGAGAGGAAACTCATCTGCACAGCCTTTAACTCAGGATACCTGAGCCACTGCAGGGCTGGCTGTCACACAAATATCTCTGAAAAACCCCAACCCCTGGCTGCTCTGGCGAGTTTCCTTCTCCCTCCCTGATGGATTAATTATTCAGGTGGATAACAGCCCATAAATGCAAATAACTGATAGACAAGGAGTAAGGCAGCCCTTCAGTCCCTTCTGCCCTGAGATATCTCAGCACCTATGCATGCTTCTTGTAATTGGTTGGGATTTTTTGGACACTGGTGGGGATTTTTTGGACGCTCTTAAAGACTGAGTCATCAAAGGTCTTTGAGGAGTCCCTGAGAATCACCAAGGGAACAGAAGCACTTGAAACAGAAGAGGTGTGACCCCTGTGCTGTGTGGGAGATGGATTCCTTTCCTTTTGTGCATCATCACTGTTGTACCTATTGAATTCTGAGAATCCTGAGAAAGTAAATTCTGGAAATTCTCTATTAGGAGACAGTTCTGGTATTCTGCTCTGCTGGCAATTACAAACTAATTGTTGGCTTCACATACCTTACCAAATAATGTCTTTCAGAGCAATGAGAAAATCTTGTACCTGGTCTCTTGGCTCTCATTTTATAGCAAATTAGTTGTTGCTGGGCTGAAGATCTAATGAGAGTTCTGCACTGTTCCAGAAGTTCACATGGAATGAATCACAGAATACAGAATGGTTTGGGTTGAAAAGGACCTTGAAGATCTCTCAGTTCCATCCCCTGCCGTGGCAGGGACACCTCCCACTGTCCCAGGTAATTCCAAACCCCATCCAGCCTGTCCTTGGACACACAGGGGCACCCTGTGCCACCCTCCCAGGGGACAATCCCTCCCTAATACCCAATCCAACCCCACCCTCTGTCAGTTTAAACCATCCCCCCTTGTCCCAGCACTCATTGGCAAAAACTCCCTCTCCATCCTGCTCATTCCTTCCTGAGAGTGCCATGCCAGGGGGAAAATGCAACCAAGACTGGCATTCTCTGACCAACACAAGTAATGACAGTGTCTGGGGAAATATTGGAACCATCCACAGATTTTAAATGGATGAGATTAAGGGTTTCCATCCTCCCTGAAGAACATGCTTTGATTGCTGTTATTGAGCTAAGGTAAATGGTTTAGAGACCTTAATTTGATATAATTCTGACAGCTTTGAAGAAAGGGGACACAGGGACTTTGTATGGTCAATTCACATAAAGTAAATTTCTAGAGAAAAAGGAAACGATAGTGGAAGACACAAAAATTTCAGTATCTGAAAAAGATAAAATAAATGAGTTTCATTAATGGCAAAAATGAAACCCAAAGTAATGGTTGGGAAAATTACTTTGACCTGGGAAATCTTTAGGACAGGGGTTGTTTTTATTGCTTTTTTCTGTGTCTGGCATAATGTGAACTTATTACAGCAGCTCTTCAGTTCTCCCATACAGCAAATAAAATAATTGTAGTTACAAACACGAAGAGCCCTGGCAGACTGTCACATGGAGATAATGTAATCACAGTGCTCAAAGAGGTCAATATTAAAGCTGATTTACTGTGGAGTTTGGGTCATGGAACAAATGATTTGCTGCTTGAAGGCAGGGAGGGAAGCTCCCTGTGCTGGTGGGATGTGGGTGGGCTGCTCGGTTCACAGGATGGGTTTTGCTCTCCTGCTGCTCAGAGGTAAATGGAAGGGGATTGATGGGTTAGTAAAATCATTTTCTGCAAGAATCCTGTAACTGCAGCAGCTGCAAGAGGTCATGGAGGAAAATCTACCTCCCATCCTGCAGAGGAATACCTGCCTGAGGTGTTTTTTTAGCTGCTCTCATCATTTTTGTCCTTTCCCACATGAGCTGTTCCCTCAGTGTGTGCCCTGGTGCTGCTCTATATGGTTCTCATGGTTTAGATTTGCCAATTTAAATATAAATATATATTTATATGTACACCTCTGTAAGGGCAAGGTGGGTCTGCCCTTTAAAAAATTAACCTGCTCTGCACAGAAATCTGCTAATCTGTGGATGGCTTAACATTCAAAACCAAGGAAAACGCAATAAATAATTAATAATTAATGCAGTAATTCTGATTAATTCAAGAAACTGAGTTTTGGTAGATCCACATAGTCTGGAGCAGGGTGAATTATAAAGCTCAGCTATGAAAAGTGGAGAATTGAAGCAGTTGCTGGTCATGCAGTTATTCTCTTTATGGGTTCCTCCTTTACTCCTCAGTTCTTTGATATTTTCATTTCCAGCCTTAGCAGTGATCCTGCTGCTCCTTGTGCCGTGGCAGGAGGGGCTGGGGCAAGGCTGAAGAGGTGGAAGGTTTTGGAATTTGGTTTTTTTTTGAGATGTGTAAAAGTTTTTGTTTGGCAGTTTATGTGCTTGAGGTGGAATAAATTTTTAGTTTTTTTGGTTTTAAGGTTTGTTTATTTTTTTATTTGTACTAATTTTTTTAGTTTAGTGAGGTTTGTTTTGTAGGGCAGTCATGGCACATTTTTTGTCCCTTTAGGGTGGTGTTATTTTTTTATACTAAAAACTGCGTACATGATGTTTACAATTATTTCCCAATTATTATTATCTATGTTAGACAGTGAATTTTTACTTTAAAATAATTTAAAAGTGCTAATTTTATAATAGAAAATGGAGATGAAGAAGAAGAACAAAGAAGGACCAAACACGTGCTTTTTCCTCCATCTTGTGTTCTAAAATCCCCATTCCCAAAAATCCTAAAATCTACATTTTCACTTTATGATAACACTACTTAAACTCCTGTGACTTTTAGGTTCTCATCTAAAGCTGGTAAAGTTGTTACAGCTGGGAGCAATTGCTGCTGGCCTGGCAGCCAGGGCAGAGCTGTTCTTCACTGCTGAAACCAACAGAGATCCTTGAAAAAACTTGGGAGCGAGCTCTGAGGTCAGCTCTGAGCAGTTGTTTGTCCTGACTGTGAAAATAACTCGACTGTAAAATAACATTTATGGCACTTTCAACTCTATCAGGCAGCATGTGCTGTCAAGATTATTTTGAAGGATAGAGGAAAGGCTGGGGGTAGAAGTGTGCCCATTTTTCAGGCAAGATTAGAGCAAGCATCTCCAGTTCTGCAAATCAAAGGAGCCTGGAGTCTCTGGCAGCCCTGGCAGGCAGAAAGGAGAATTGGGAATGGGACAGAGCCGTGCCCTGAGTGCCCATCCTGTGCTGGCAGGATCCTGCAGGGCTCAGCCCCTCACTCTGTGCTCCCCTGGGAGCAGCAGGACCCCCAGTCTCAGAATCTGGTTTGGTTTTTCCCCGAGCTGTGTAAAAGTTCTTGTCTGGCAGTTCGTGTGCCCGAGCTGGAATCAATCTGAGCTCTTTAGTTTTCACTCTCAAGGTTGTTTATTCTTTTCTTATCTGTAATATTTTCTCTCAGCCCAGCCAGGTCTGTCTGGCAGGGCAGCCATGGCACACTCTCTGCCCTTCAGGGCACTGTTATCTTTTTATACTAAAAACTACCTACATGATGTTTACAATTATTTCCCAATTCCCATCATCTATGTTAGACACTGAACTTCTACTCTAAACCAATCCCAAAGTGCCAGCTCCACAATAGAAAATGGAGATGAAGAAGAAGAACAAAGAAAGACCAAACACGTGCTTTTTCCTCCATCTTGTGTTCTAAAATCCCCATTCCCAAAAATCCTACAATCTATATTTTCACTTTATGATAACACTGCTTAAACTGCTGTGACTTTTAAGTTCTCATCTAAAGCTGGTGATTTGTTCCAAGGGCTATAATCAACCCCACAGATGTTTTGGGATCATCCCAGGGTCTCACAGCTCTGGATCCCAAAGGGATGGCCCAGACTCCGACCCCCTGCCCTTCCCTGGGCATTCCCAAAGCTGGACATGGAGCTCCCTGCACATTCCCTGCCTGCAGCACACCCCCAGCTCTGCCCCTGGGGTTTGTGTGGAAGTGGCAGCTCTGTTTGCTCCATGGAAACATCCCTTACTCCCATGGAGAATGGACTGACAGCTGATCCCTGCTGCCTGTGACCAGCACAGCCTGACCAGCCCCCTCTCAGGGCAGGGAGGAAGAGGAGAAAAAACCCAGCCAACAACAACCCCTGCTGATTCTGGCTCTGATAGTGTAAATACCACTGTGCTGCAGAATGCAAAACTAAACATGCAGCCTAGATAGCTGGCTTTGAAATGCGTGCTGCTGGTAATTGAGTTTATGTTTTTTTTTTTTTTCTATTTCCTTTTTTTTCCCCCTTTGAATGTGATTCAATCCAAGAACGTTTTTGACCAAATTTGGAGAGAATTGGGTTAAGGCTTTTGAAGAATGCCTTTCTGCTCCAGCTCTCAGTGAAATTCATCCAAATATATGAAATGGAAAGGTTGTTGATATAGTTTCTTTGGAAGCTGTGCTGTATTTTCTCCCCAGTTCAGGCTGTTTCCTTGAAACTTGATTTCTGCTTGTTGCTCTTCTCATTGAACCTGAATCCAAAATAACAAATGTTGGGGAAAAAAAGGAAAAAAAAAAAAAAAAGGAGAATTTCTGAGTGTGTTTTCAGTTCCCTTCTGTGGCTCCCAGAAAAGCCCTGTGCCAGGATTTCCAGTGTGCTGGAGAGCTGCAGGGACAGGGAGTGCTGCTCCAGCCCTGCCCAGGAGCTCTGTGTGGGCTCAGGAGCTGGAAATCGATCCCACTCTGGCTGGGCCAAGCTCCATGTCTCCCAACAAGCTGCAGGATTTCCTTCCAAGCTTAATATCGAGTTTAAACAACTCTTCCTCAGGTTCCTCCTTAATTTTTGGCTGCTCAGGCTCAGAAGTTTGTCACTGCTTTTCACGCCTTTGGTGGCAGCACCATCCCCTTCTCTCATACCCCTTTCTGCCTTTTATGGGAAAATCCTTCAGCTGCAATAAATTGGGCTTTTTCCTTTCCTCTTGCTATTCTTGTGAGCCTCTCTGAGCTGTTTCAAGCACCAGTGCTAAATGTTCAATAAACCAGAACAATAGTGGAAGAGGAGCTGCCAAGAGGAGCCTTCAGAGCCAGTCCTGAATCCCAGCAATCTCTCCATCTGACATTTTGTTCCAGGCACTGTGTTGTGGTTTGGGACCATCCACTGTGTGTCTCCTTCACTTCATGGCTAATTGAATGTCACAAACATCATTAGTAGGATAGTTCTGACAGCATTCCATGAGAACACTCTGCTAGCTCCCCATTATGGCTTCCCATCACATGAGAAATTATTTTCTAGAGATAACTGATCTGGATACTCTTTTTAGGAGTGGCCTAATTTCCATTCTGTGCTTCTTCACCTGTTTTTTATTACTCCAGCTCTTTTAGAGATTGGCAATATTCAGACTCAGTAAAATTTCGAAGCAGTGAAGGATTCCCTGTGTCTTTATGGTTCTGCTCTTGCCTTGGCTTTGGTGTGGTCTCTTCTGCCTGATCTCCATTTCTATTTCAAGGCCTCTTTGTTTAGAGGTTTGGTTTGTTTATTTATTTTTTTTCCAGTTCAGACTTATCTTAAATTTGGCTTTTAAAACTTACCTGAGTGTGTTTGGGTTTTTGAAAGGTTGGATTTTTTTTTTTTCATGCGATCTGTTGTAGATGTGTGATCCCCAGGCAGAGCAGTAGAGGAGTTTTTCACATTTTCCATAACAAAATGGAAATGTTCCTGGGGAACAAGCAGCTCTTCATGACAAGTCACATCCTTGTTAGAGGAGCTCCTTTAGCATCCTTGGCTGCTGTGGCAGTCTCCAGGTGAGGCTTTGCAGGTGAAAGGTGGGTTTGGCTCTTTCCAATGCAGTCTAGAATGGATCAGAGCAATAAAATATAGATTTGTCTCCTGCCAGCACTTCAAATTCTAAATCAATGTATTTTCCATCCACTCATGCTGAATAGGAGCTGTGAACAGCAAAGCAAAGGAGTTTTAAGAGCTGTTAGGAAAAGGCTAAAGAGCCCTTGTCTGAGCACAAAAAAACCTAATAAACTCACTGGAGGGAGCAGAAATGACTGCTACCCTGAGAAAGTAACTGAATTTCTTTCAGTGGCACCTAGATTCATTTTCAGGTGAATAAATGGTGGTGGATTTCCCAAAGTTTGGTATTAATTCCAGATACAGATAGTTGTGCCTAATCATCCAGGTTTAAAGCTGATAATTGTAGTTGCTGCTCCATAGGTGACTTTTTTTTTTAATTTGTAAAATCACAGTTATGTGTTCTATCTCCTAAAACTTCTGTTATTAATTCAGAGTGTGACCTGTGTGGGGTAAAATCTGAGTTTTGGTGTCTAACAGGATGGAGCCCTATCCTCTGCTGGCAAATCCAAACAGCTGATACTTTATATATGACAGAAAATCTGTATTTGGTTGTTTGTTTTTTTTTTTTTTAAGCCTTGGCACTGTCAGAATGCAACATCAGAAAAGTAAGTTATTTATTATTTATTTATTATTATTTATTTATTATTACAGTTTATTTTCAGTGACTGCTGTGCTGCCATAAAATGGTGTAGCTCCTACAGCCACTGTCACAAGAGGATTACCTTGGGCTGGGTAATTCTAAATTTATTTTAAATCATGCTCAGCCTTATCTGGTTGTGCCAAAAATCTTTAAAACTTAATATCCTTCCATGCATAAGAGCAAAAAGGTGTTCTTGTGTTCCAGTTATTGCTGCCTGCTGCAATGGGGAGAGAAAATGAAAAAGAAAAGGTGCTGTGATAAAACTACTGCTCATTGTTCTGCATCACATTTCTGAGAATGAGAAGGAAAAACTTTCCAGGTGGGTTAACATTTCTTCTAGGTGTTTTTAAAGGAGGTGTGGGTTTTGTTTATCCAGGCTGTGCTCTCCAAAGCCTTTATCTGTGGGAAGGGAAATGTATTGAGAGAAAAATCTCTGCTGAAAAAAATGGGATTTCTTTGAATGGAGGAGAGTTTGAAGCTGTCAGAGGCTTGTTCCTGCTCCTGGCAGGAATGAAATAACATCTTCTGGGATTTGAGGTGGCATCTGCAGAAAATGCCCAAAGGCATCATGGAAGAGATGCCCAGAACTAATTATCTGCACCAGGGAGGAAAGTTTATAGCAGAGCCGTTTGGAATGAGCAAATCCAATTACTGGAGGGCATTTTCAAAGCCTTGGCACACTGGATAGAGGGAGGGGGGAACCCAAACACAGCTTGTCCATGGAATCTGTTGATGCTGGCTGGTGTGGATATTAGCAGTGGGATAATACTTGTAATTCATTTAGCTTGAAAAACAAAAGCAGCCAGAGGAAAGCCAAGGTTTACAAAAAATGAGTCTCCAAAGATGAGTTCCTCACTCAATATTTATTTACTTAATCAGGACAATTGCTTTTTAAAAGTGTCAAGTACTCACCAAGTGCTATTAATACCAGAAAGCAGAATTGGTAGCAAAGGAAATGACTGAGAATGGTGCCATAATCATGAAGTTTGATTTTGTTATCTGTGCCTGTAGTCAGAAGCAAGCCAAGAATTCAGCCTGTGGGTTCTGGTAAAATGAGCCTGCTCTCTTTAAAACAATGCAAAAGCCAGAATTGGGAGCTGCAGGCAGGAAGGAGCAGGGCAGAGGGGACAGAGCCTGCTGCCAGCTCCAGGAGGTGACAGCAGCACCTCTGCTGGGTGTGGAGCTGAACCTGAGCTGCTCTCAGGGCTGAGGACAGCAGGCACTGCTGGGGGAGCTCACCTGGCAGGGACACCTGGGCTGTGTGAGTGCCCTGAGCTCCCCAGTCTCAGAATCTGGTTTGGTTTTTCCCCGAGCTGTGTAAAAGTTCTTGTCTGGCAGTTCGTGTGCCCGAGCTGGAATCAATCTGAGCTCTTTAGTTTTCACTCTCAAGGTTGTTTATTCTTTTCTTATCTGGAATATTTTCTCTCAGCCCAGCCAGGTCTGTCTGGCAGGGCAGCCATGGCACACTCTCTGCCCTTCAGGGCACTGTTATCTTTTTATACTAAAAACTACCTACATGATGTTTACAATTATTTCCCAATTCCCATCATCTATGTTAGACACTGAACTTCTACTCTAAACCAATCCCAAAGTGCCAGCTCCACAATAGAAAATGGAGATGAAGAAGAAGAACAAAGAAAGACCAAACACGTGCTTTTTCCTCCATCTTGTGTTCTAAAATCCCCATTCCCAAAAATCCTACAGTCTATATTTTCACTTTATGATAACACTGCTTAAACTCCTGTGACTTTTAAGTTCTCATCTAAAGCTGGTGATTTGTTCCAAGGGCTATAATCAACCCCACAGATGTTTTGGGATCATCCCAGGGTCCCAGAGCCCCTGACAGGGTCTCACAACTCTGGATCCCAAAGGGATGGCCCAGACTCTGACAGCCTGGCAGGGACACCTGGGCTCACCTGGGCTGTGTGTGTGCCCTGGGCAGGGCAGGTGACCCTGGAGGTGACCCTGGGGCTCCCTGAGCCTTGGGAGGAAGAGGAGGGACAGGGACTGTTGGAGTCAGTGACCCAGGAGTCTCTGAATCCTTCAGAGAGAGATCAGAGTGCAGGGAATGAATTAATTGAATTGAATTAATCCATCCTTTGGATGGGTTGAAGGATGCTGAGCCTCTCACACATAAGGCAGAGGTGAAGGTTTAGGTTGTAACAGGAGAGAACAAATAATTAAACAAATGGTATGTGTAAGTAAATATTGTGTGTGGGTAAGTAAATGAAGTAAGTAAGTAAATGCAATAAGTGCTTTTAATAAGTAAAAAGTCTTAAATGCCTGAAAAGTAGTACATGTTCTAGTAAAAGTTGGAAAACATGCTGGTGTTTCTTTGGAGGTTCCAAGAACCCAGCTTCAGGCATCATAGAGTTAAGAATATTGCTGACATTTTCCAGTTAAAATAGGCCATGTACATAGTCTATACATAACCCAGCGTGCTAAAAACCTAAAATTCTAATGGGTTAAGGAGCAGTGATCTGAGTTTGTGTCTGAGCTTGTTGGGAAGTTTCTATAAAAGAACAGGAACTGGGGAGAGCTGTGCTCTATGATTTTATGTCATTGCATTTTGCCATTGCTTTTATGCCATGTGCTCTGCCATTGCTTTGCTTTGTTTTTGCCTTTGAGACTGACATACTTCTATAATAAATAACTTTATAGCAACTATTAACTGCTTGGATTTTTAAAGAAGAATATAACCTTATATAAGAATATAAACCTGGAGCACCCAGAGGTCCAAACCCTCACATTTGGTGCCCCATGCAGGAGCCCACAGGGACAGGTTGGACACACATGGCCAGGATGGTGTGAGGGGCTTGAGTTAGTTCAGGTGACATCACACACAAGGGCTGGTTATTTTTAGAGTGTGTTTTTGTTTATTATTTTTAGTGGTAATATTTCTGAGACCTTCCATATGTGAATTATGCATGCTCCAATGTATGGCTACAGGAGCCTCCTGAAATCAAAGCAAAATCACAGGTAGGGAAAATATATTCTCTAGAAGAACTTTAAACACAATTCAAAAAGATTTTATTTATTTATTTAAATTAAAAAAAATTATTTTTATTTTAAATTTGATCTTCTTTAATGATGAAACACTTGCATGTTTAAACATTCAGGCTTAGCTGATATTTTGGGATAAGAAGGTATTTGGTGCATGTTTATCAAATGTAGTGGTTTTGTTGAAAAGTAGAGAGCAACCATTTCTAATGTATTAAATTATAAAGTGAGTCTAAAGACCTGTGTGGAGTTTGCTAGCCAATGTTGAAAATATTGCCTCTGAAATATCCCAACAGCCTTGTAGATGTGGATGATCTATTGCAAAAATCACAAACAGCTCTGCCCCTCCCAAACAGGAAAAACCCCTCTTGAAAAATTGCATTTTCAGTGTAAGTGGCTTCTCATCCTTCTGCCCATCCCTACAAGTATCTCAGCTGCATAACACCAAACACCTGAAATCATGAATCTTCATTGTGAAAAGCAATTTTGTGGAGATGTTTAGCCTGAACCCTTGAATGTAGGCAAAGGGATGATTAAATTAATTAAAAGCACATTATTAACTTAGCCTGGGCTGGGGCAGACTACCTTTTGGACTTTGCTTTAAAAATCTTTGAGTTTATTGAGTTTATTTTTTGAGTTTTACTCCCAGTAATGCATGGATTTCAGTTTGGCATCTGTGGGACAAACTAGTCTGCAAATCCCCCTTTTTTTTTTTGTCTTTAATAGAAAGTCATTGCCTTTTAGAGAAAATACAGTGCAAAACTGTCTTTTCTGAAAACACTGAACAGGTTTGCCTGTGCACTAAATAATTTGCTTTGAAAACACTGTGGAATAAACTGTTGGAAGTTGTAGATCAGTGTTCTCATGTTCCCAATCTGTCTGGACAGATTTCATAATAAAAATTGTGAATTTTTTGCATAGTTAGATCTAATCTGTTTGAGGAGCCCTGTTCAGACAGTGTGAGCAGCAGAAAGTTCCTGAACTACAACATGTTATCAAAAGAGATTTTCAATTTGAGATGCAATATGTATTTTTCTTTAGCAAGTCTACAGTTCTTTCTCTACTACTCCTCCCCAGAATTTATTAGAAAACCTAAACTTGTTGGAAAATTCTTTGTTGAAAAATTCTTTTAACAGGAAATATTTGACTGACCAACTTAAAACTTTTTTTTTGAGAATAATGGTTGATAGGAATCTGTTTAAAGCTGTGATTTAGCTCTGGTCACATGCAAGGTGCCAGTGCTAAATGATATTTTGGGGAAGAATTTCTCTTCTTTGGCTCTTGATGAAGCATCTCCTCTCCCCCAGATAATTCCTGTGTGTGTGTGGGACTGAGCTGCTCCTCTGGCTGCAGACAGGAGCACAAATTCCTCTCAGAATATTTCATTGAAGCTGTTTTTGTAGTAAAATCCAGTGTGGCAGTGTCCCACCATTCATGTTGGACATGTGAACCTGCACCTCCACATTTCATCTGACTCTGCCTTGTTTTCATCCAAGCTCTCCAAAATCTGCCATTCCCTTCTCATGGTGAAGGAGCAGCCCTTGCTGAGGATTGGGATTCTTTGAGATGGCCAAGGAAGAAAGCTCTGCTTGCTTTTGGCTCACAGAGACAAATGGTCAGACTTTGGTGAGACACTGAAAAATGAGCAGCTTGGTCTCTGCTTCGGGCCCCAAACGTAAATAATACATAAATAAATAATAATAATGAGTTAATAATAATTAATTTAATCAATTAAATAATAAATCTGAGGATTTGGGGAGAAACTTGGCTTGGCTACAAGGAGAGTGGAAACAAGGGTGGCCCCATCTGATCAGGGTGGAAAATCATCTGTGGCAGAGGTGAGGAAGGAGCTCAGAGCTGTCAGAGCTGTCCTGCCTCTGGACTGCAGGGAAACTCCTGCACAGCATCCCTGCACTCAGAGCTGAGGATTTCCTGGGAGCAGCAAAGTGCAGCTGCAGCCAGGTGATAAATCCTCTCCCAGCCCCCAGATGTGGTGCACTCACACAGCTGGACAGAGCTGCCTTCCTGTTTGCTTCCCAGTGGGCAGGAATTAAAGAATGAACGATGCTAAAACACACTTTTGATGCCCCTAAGAGCAGTTTGGATGGCTCTGGCTGCAGGAGCTGCTGTCCTGTCATTGCTGTGTGGTCACAGCTCATACACAGAGCAAATGGGATTGTCCCATGGCAATGCCTGCTGTTATTTTGGCTTGGAAACTCCTGTTATTTTGGGTTTTACAAAACTTGAAACTCTCCACTCTGGCCTGGCTGTGCATTGCTTGGTGTTCCTGCTGAGTTTGAGGGGAGGTTTGGCTGGGGGAGGCAGTGCATAGCTGTGTGCAGTCACAGAGGAGCAGAGTTGGGCACAGCTGAGGCTTTCCCAAATGTGCTCTCATTCCTTCCTGCAGTTCCTGGCTCCAAATGCTTCTTGGGACAAGCCTAGCACCAAACACGAGAGGAAATATTTTCAAGTTTGGATCTCTAAATGTTACTGTTCCCCCTGAGGTCAGCACAAGGTTTTTATTTCCCTGTTCTAAGCAGGACAGAAAATTGCCAGTATTCTTTTTTTTTCCCCATCTTCATAGGATTTATCCATGTGCAATCAGTGCTGATTGGATTCTCCCTTTTCAGGCACCCAGCTCAGCCCAGCCTGCTTGCCAGTTCTGAATGTTCTACAGCTTCATGCTTTTATTCAAGCCAATCTGAATTGCACATCACTTCAAATGTTCCACTTCAAAACAACAACAACAAAAAATCCACAAAAAAAATTCCCCAAAATCTGAATCCATCCTATCCCCAGCCCCAGATGTTTTAAATCTCTGGGATATCCCAGTGCAGAATGACATTTCTGTCATGACCAGAGATCATCAGGGATCAAGTCTGGCCTCTCCTGAGGATTTCAGGCGTTGGGTTGCACTTTTTCTCCTGGAATATCTCCCCCTTTTTGACATGGCAGAACTCTTTTTTCAGTTTCACCTTTGGAAGCTGAAGATGCCCTATGGTAACAAATTTCTTCCAACCACCTTCTGCAGAAAATTTAAAAAAATAAACTCTTGCCATATAATGAGTGAAGTTGCAGAATTCTTAGCCCATGCTAAATGCTCCATTATTCTGCGCACAAACTTTTATATATTTTTTAAATATTTATTTTATTAAATAAATATTATATATTTTATTTTATTTTTTTAATATATATATTTTTTTCTCCTTTGAATTGAAAGCTGAGGCACTTTCATGAGCCAACCCTTTATGAACTTGGGGGAATCAAAGTGGATTTTGTGGCTCAAGAGGAGAACCTGGACTTTTGACTACAAACCAGAGGAACTGCAGCAGTTTAAATTTAAATTTCTGTGGCTCAGGTTGCCATTATTCCTCTCATGGAAGATTTTTTTCCAAGTTTCTCTCCCCTTGCTGTGTTTGTGATGTGCTCTGATCAGGCTGCAAGGTACCAGGTGAATGCTTGCAGAAATTGTCATTGTTGGTTTTTGGTTGAAGGCATGTGACATTTTTGTCAAAACCAACTCTTAAACAGCCTCTGTTAAGGCTTTAGGGCTCATCAAATACTCAAGCTGATCTTTGAATAATAATAATAATAATATCTGCAAACTTCAATTCAAAGAGCTACTGGAAGTAATGGAAAGCTGACAGAAATTGTCATGGAAACCACAAACACCAGATATGGGTGAGAAAAGCAGCTTTTATTCAGAGACCACGATTATTTGCAAAAGAATCTCTAAGTTTCTGAAACATTTTTTTCTACTCAGTTCTGATCCAGGGCTGCTTTTAATTTTCATAAATGTATGTGTGGAGTCACAAATCCACACATGAGGAACGTTGTGCTTTGTGCTGGAGGAACAAAAAAGTTCTGGAACATGAAATTGCTGAGAATCAGAGAGATTAAGGGGAGGGTTTTGTTGGTCTCTTGTGTTTGATTATAGCTTTTTCAGTTTTGATAAAAATGTGTTTAGTTCTTGTAGACTGAGCACAAGAGAGAAAACTGCAAATGAAATAAATTTATGGGCAGGATGTGGAACAGAGAGAAAGTTCTGACAAACCTGGCAAATCAGGGAATAAAATGGCAGCTGGAATGAAGAAAGGAAGGCTGTGGTTATAGTTTGTATTTTAGATATTCTTCTTTAAAGTTTTTGTTTATAACTTGTATTTTAGATATTCTTCTTTGAATTTGTCTGTGTTTATAACCTGTATTTTACATATTCTTCTTTAGAGTTTTTTTTTTCTAACCTGTATTTTGGATATTCTTCTCTTGAGTTTATCTGTGTTTATAGCCTATATTTTAGATATTCTTCTTTTGAGTTTGTCTGTATTTTTAACCTGTATTTTAGATATTCTTCTTTAGAGTTTGTCTGTGTTTTTAACCTGTATTTTAGATATTCTTCTTTTGAATTTCTCTGTGTTTATAACCTGTATTTTAGATGCTCTTCTTTTGAGTTTGTCTTGCTAAAGTAACTCAGTTAATTAACATTCCTAGAAAATGTGCAGTACATATCTAAATATGGCTTTGTACAACAGTTCTTTTTAAATTGATTTTTCAGCTATCTAAAAGCTGTCCTGGACAATGACAGGTCTGTGTCATTTAACAGTGCCACCTTCTCTATCTTCACAGAGCTCTTTCAAGGCAGATATTTAGTGTTACAATATTTTTTGGAGCACTCCAAAGTGCCATTTCTGCCCAGAAGAGTCACACCACATTCCAGAGGCCCATCACTGCCCCTGTGCCCTGCCCAGGGCAGTTTTTCAGTGATGCTGTGCTGTTTTCTCACTGACTCTGAGCATTTCCCATGGGAATTGTTCCCTGCTTTGTGCTTGCTCTTGGCTGGGAGATGCTGATGCAACAACATTTTATCTTAATTAACCAGAATTCACAGTTCAGGCTGACACAGCCTTCAGTCAGTGCTGTGTGAGCCAGTAAAAATCTCAACACAATGAAAAATCTGAATTATCAGGATGGTCACTCTGGGTTTGGATGCCAGGCCCTGGAGCAGGGCTGGGGGATAGAGATGCAGACCCCAGGGGCATGTGAGAGCTGCTGCTGACTCATCTCAGGGATTTTATGGAAAATTGGGATTCTCCTGCAGCCTGGGTGTCCCCCTGGAAGTTTAGATTGAGTGAGGACGACACAGCTGGGGCAGGGCAGCCAGGCTGGAGCTTCTCTGAAAGGCAGAGAAGAACAGGCAAAGCTGCAGCTCCTGAGGCAAAGGAGGGGCCCTGGAGGGGCAGAGCCAAGTGGCTGCAGCTGGGAGAGCAGCTCCTGCTCCATCCTGATCCATCCTGACCCATCTTGGTCCTTCCTGATCCATCCTGATCCCCCCTGACCCATTCTGGTCCATCCTGATCCACCCTGACCCATCCTGACCCACCCTGACCCACCCAAAGGAATCAAACCCAATTTTTTGTGTTTCTGACTCCTCATTTTCCCTTTTCCTGGCAGTCTGAGTGCCTGCTCTGAGCCTGTGGCAGGGATCACACACAGAGGATTCACTGACTCCTCTGCCTGCCTCTGTTGGTGCTGATAAATCAATTAAACTTTGCCAGGGTTTCAAGCACACAGTCCCCACTATTCTCTCCTCATGAATGATTCTACACTCATGTCCATTTAGCAATTCATTGCCTTGCCCTTTGCTACAATTGCTGGCTGCAAACGAATTAATTCCTATTTTTATTAAAGCAAGTGGTGCTGTAATGATGAGCAACAGACTAAATCCACGGGGGAACAGAATTACAGCTGCAGCTGAGGGGTTTAGGAGATCAACATAACATTTTTGGTGGAAGAGAATGGCAGTTTAATAAAATTAAATTAAAATTAATAAAATATGGAGCAGGATTAATGCTGTAGATGACCTTAAAATACTGATTAGCAAAGAGCAGAGTGGCAATTGCACATCCATGGGTGGCTGTAAAAGCTGAGTGCTTGTGTTTAAAAGAGATGATCCAAATGTTTCAAAAATAATAAATATGGATTGCTTGTGTTCCTACAGTTCAAGGTGAATGTCAAAGAAACAAACAGAAGGAAGATATTTCTCCCATTCTGTGAAAATCAAATGAGTTGTTTTTAAAAATTGAAATTTGTGATGGGAAATTTCCCAGTGTGTAACCCTGGTGCTGAGTGCTGGGGAATGCACTCTGCCTCCAGCAGCTTTTTCCAGACCTGTGGGGGCAATAAATGATATTTTTCTCCAAGACCTCTCTCGTTAACTTTCTAAATGCTCATTTTCTGGACATCAACTCCAGCAGTCATTTCTGATTTGTCTTGGTCCAGCTGAGAACAGGTCCAGCCTTTACTGCTCACCTTTCCAAAGAATTCACAGCAACGTGGAACAAAACTAATAATCTAATTATCAACTAAATAATACTAATTTAATAATTTATTTAATTAATAAATAATACTAATTTAACAATAAACAAAATAATCTAATGCTAAGATGTGCTTGCAACAGCCATTGTAGGAATGGTTTGGGCTGAATTTCCTTTCACCTTTTTACTGTTGAGCTTTAGGCTGTGTACTCTGAAATGTCACTTCCATGAGCCTTGATAGATTTTTACAAGCCCCTATTTTATTCATTTTTAATAACATGGTGGCACACTTTATGAAAATATTGGTTTAGTTTTAGAAATGGATCCATTTTTATTACACATTTTAACACCAGTGGTGCCTGGACTTGTGCTGTCAGATATTTCATAATAGCTGTGATTTATTCCTGTAAATGTTTTTATTTGTTGTAGGCATATCAAGTAATCACGTGCCCACAGCTTTGTTGTGCTTTAATCTCAAAATGTTTTCCCCAAGTGCAGGTTTTTGGGTTTTTTTGGTGCTAAATTTGCAGTGCAGGGACAGAAGCCTCTGGATGCAGGCTGGGCTCAGCTCCTGTTGGAGATTTTGGACCATCCTCCCACAAAACTCAGCATCCTGCACAGCTGGACCTTGCCTCTGCAGAAAGAAATTGGATATTTGATAAAGAGAACAAGGAGAAATTGGATATTTGATAAAGAGAACAAGGAGAAGATGGATATTTGATAAAGGGAACAAGGAGAAAATGGATATTTGATAAAGAGACTGGAGGGTAAAGCCCTGCTGCAGCACTGCAGGGCTTGTTCCAGGCTCAGCTGACAGGCAGAAATCTGAATATTTTGAAATCTGAATTAAACCAGTGGAGTAGCAGACTCCCATTGACTTGAGTGTCAATCTAATTTCTTATTCAATGGCCCTGTGCTTCAGCAAAGGCATTAGAAAGAGAAATGTGCAGTGATTGGGTGTTTTCAGTGAAATCCATTTGCTTAGCAGAACACATTTCACAATAACCACTGCTGTGGTTTCAAGCTGTGCAAGGGATGAATGTGAAGGTGAGGTTGTACTTTTGTGGATTTTTCTCTCCAGGTAGTGATTTTGGACTCCCTTGTTGGGATGAATAATTCCCTTCATTTGTTCAATTTCTTGTCTCAGACTGTTGAAATCAGAGATGGCAAAAGGGGTTTAAAATACTTCTGCAAAATCAGCTCTTAAACTAACATTTTAGTCTTTTTTATTCAGACCTGAATATAATTATTTAAAAGATAAAAGCCTGGGGAAGAAAGGTCTGTCTCATTTGAACCATTTCCCCATTATTCCTTTTGATCTAATTGGCCTATAGCAAAACTCCTCTATATTTTCTATTAAGAGGAAGAAAAAGGACTTTATTTTTTTGCTTCAGAGACAAAAAATATGTTTTGGCAGACTCTATTCAAATAAATAGTCGTATTTACTAGTTTTGCACTGCAGAATTATTTTATGTTTGCAAAATTAATCCTAAAGATTTGAACAGGTTTTCTGGATGGGTTAAATTGTAAATAGAAATAGAAAAAATGTAAAATATTTTTTCTTTAAATAGAAAAACAGAATAAAAAAATAAAAAAACTAAAAGTTGCCTGAACATGTCCCAGTGCCACGAAAGATCACATTGACTGAGATGTGGGTCACAGCAGGATATGCTCCATATGTTTAATTGAATCTTTTTATGAATGGCACACTGCCATGCATTTTGTATCAAAGGAAACGTGGTGTTTTCATGGGGGCAAGGCTGAAATAAAGAGATTAAAGGCTGTGATTTATTCAGCACCAGCTGCCAGGGCTGCTGACCTGTGAGATGATACCTGGAGAGGGATTTCTGAGGGCAGGAGAGCTGGGCTTCAGCCGTGTCCTGAGGGAAATTCTGCTCCAAGGACAGGCTGTCCTGCTCCAGGACATCCCACCCAGGGCAGTGGGGTGGGAAAGGCACTGGAACCTTCCTTTGTAAAACAGGATTGAAAGGCTGGTTCATCCTTCTCCATTCCTTAAAGAGAGGGAACATGGAGACACCCAGCCCAGCCCAGGTGAGTGTTCTCCATGCACAGTTCAATTTCCAGATGTGCTGGATGTGTCAGCCCAGCTCAGGTGAGTGTTCCATGCACAATTCCATTTCCAGATGTGTTGCATGTTTGTGGCTCAGGTCAGGTGAGTGTTCCATGCACAGTTCCATCTCCAGATGTGCTGGATGTGTCAGCCCAGCTCAGGTGAGTGTTCCATGCACAATTCCATCTCCAGAGGTACTGGATGTCTGTGTGAGCCCAGCTCAGGTGAGTGTTCCATGCACAATTCCATCTCCAGATGGATCCCCCATGGTTCCACTGATGCTCTTTCCCACTGCAGCAAACCCCCAGGGATGGGGCAGGACAGTGATGCTGGCTCCTGACTGTACTGATGTGCATTGTGCAGGGATGTTTTCACTTCATTTAAATGTATTCCCTCTGCTGGCAGGACAACTTCCTAAAAGGAAATAACATCTGATTTGGACAGATGTCTGTCATTGTAATTATAAGTTTCCAAGTGGTTAATGACAGCAGAAATGGTCAGAATCAGAATATTTAGGCTGCCTCCCATGTGTGTTCTGGATCAGGCTGAGCCCTTGCACAGAAATGTGAAATAAATGAGCACATCCTCCCTGGGGCCTCATGCACACACAGATAGGAAACAATTTTTATTAGGGGAAAGTAAACTGTGTTTGGTAAACCCAGAAACTGAATCCATACAAATTAAAGAATAAAATGCATTATCCCCCTCTGCAACACTAACATGAGTTCACTTTCTTTTCCAGTAACAGCAGAACTGGGCCACAGCTTCCACCCTGTGCTCTGGGTTTGAAACAAAAACCACAGAAGGGTTTTACAGAGTTGAGGTGTTTGGTTTTAAGATCTCAGCCCTGGTGCTTTCCTTTTTTATCTGCACCAGCTCCTCACTGGTGCTATTCCTCATCATGGGATAATCTCTGCTGTGTCTTGCAGGGGAAGCACAACCTTTGCTGTCTCTGCTGGCCAGGTCTCCAGCAGGAAGAAGGAAGAATATTTCTGAATATTTCTGCAGCAGATTCATTGCTTCTGGAGCATTTTCTTCTCCCCAGACATCATCCAAGGCAAGCACTTTTTCCTCTCCAAGCCCCTCTCATTACCTTTCAAAACTACATTCATATTAGGCAGTGTTTATGCAACTTACAGGAGAAGGAAGAATTCTTTGCCAGCCATAAATCTGGGATGTGGACACATGATGATCATACCCAATCACATGATAATTAGTAGGTGATTAATGCAGAAGGAAAACTTTTTTGTATTCCACTTGTTCTCACCATGCACTAAAAGTCACTTCCATATATTGTTTTCCTTTTTGCTTTGAGATTTTAGGAGGGTTTTATCCTGGGGTTGCTAAATCTGCTTTATTGTTTTTCCATATCTTATTTCAAAACCTGACTCAGGTTTCAGCTCATCAGTTACCAATTAAAAACCAGGCTTCTCTCCAATCATACATACATAAGTTCTCTAAATGAGGTTTATTCTGATCTCTCTTATTGCAGGATTGTTTATGCAAGCCTTGATGCAGAATTCAGATTGCCTAAATTACCTGCAAAGTCTGAATTAACACAATACAAGCCTTTTTCACCTGACAAGTGAATTTCTTTTTTATTTCAGGGCTACCCCTCACCTATGGAAGGCTGAATGATTTTGGTTTTTTGTGTCCTGCTTTCTCATCACATCTCCCTCAAAGCTCAAGCTGCCAGGGAGGACTTGGGTGGGCTGATCATCAGAAAGAAAAGAAGAAAATCCACTGAAGAAAATCCAGAACTGCTGAGCCATGAGCAGGAAAATTGCTTTTGTCTACATCCCATGCTCTGACTTCACATGTCCCTTCTTGTCATGGCTGAAATATGGCTTGAAACAGGTAACAAATCTCCCCAGCTATGGAGTTTCTACAGGAAAAGTTATTTCCTGTGTACTCATCCATTGAAAATTTGATATCTGCGTGTTTGTGACAGAGCAAGGGGCTTGGGTTTCTTTTTTCCCATTGGAGCTGAGCAATGGAATGTTCTGTTTTGGTAAAAATTCAGAGGTTTTGAAGCTGCACCTGCATGCAGCTAGGATTACTGTCTGGTTTGGAGGAGTTCACCCACAGCCAAGCCCCAGCCAGCTCTGGTTTCTGTTTCATTCAGGACTTGAACACTCTGTCCTAATTCTCCAGTTCCTTAAATTTCATCCAGGCATTTACACCTGTCAGAAGTGGGTTTAACAGGCTTTGCAGCTCTGTTTTTATGCCTCTCTTTGTACTTTTCTCAACATGAATAATTCTAGAAGAGTAAAAGCAAAGGAATAAATGCCTAGGAGAGATTGGGTGCAATAGGAAGCCAAGGTGTGATTCATTTTTCAAGATCAAGATCAATTCAATCCATTGCCTACCTGGTTTCTGGGTTCCATTCACTTGATAAGGAAATAAAGTATATTGAAGATTTTTGGAAATCCATTCCAGAGAGGAGAATCAAGGACTGCAGCTGCTGGCAGATGGTTTGGTTTGCAGATATCAGGAGTTGTGATGAGTTTGGTGAAAAGCCTGAGTGCCAGGACACCTGAGCTGTGCTCAGCTGAGCTCAGCTGATCAGGACCATGCAGGAGAGCTCCTCTCTTTATCCTTTATCCTTCCTTTACCTCTTTATCCTCCTCTCTCTGTCCTCAGGGGTGCTGAAATTCAAAAGTTTTCTGAAATTCAAGGTTTTCTGCCATCTCAGGGAGCTCATGCTCTGCTTCTCCACAGCATAAAAATCGAGCAGAACACATAAAATTAGAATAATTAGAGATTTCTTAGCAGCAGGCTGTGGCTCTTGGCATAACTGGGAGTGGAGGATATGTTAGTGGAGAACCAGGCTGCTCCCATGGCTGGTGCTGAGCATTTCCAGAGCTGCTCCTGGAGCTTAGGCAGCTGGCATACAAATAAAACAAGTTTATTTGTGATGGGGAATTGGCTGGCCATTCATTTCTCCCTCATGTTCATGCTCTCAGTGAGCTGAAGTGATATAATTAGTGATAAAATATATAGCTAGATATAAATATATCTATCTCTATAATATCCCAGGAGGGCAGCAGCAGTGATAGGCACATCCAAACCTCTGATCCAGTGAGCTGGGAGTGCCCAGAGCCCTGCCCTGGATAAATCACAGAGTTCTGCAAGAATCCCTTTCCTCAGTTCCTCACAGAACTCCTGTGTGCCCTGGTCCAGCAGTGCCCATCCCACTGTGTGCCCTGAGGATGAAATCCTTGAGTTTGAGCATCCACAGCAAGAAATGCTGGGAGAAAACCTCAACAAGGGATCCAGCTGCAGGCTGGGCTGGGAGAAGCTGATGGAAACCTGCATGGCTTCACTGGGAACAGGGCAGGGCTGAGCCAAGGGGTTTGGGGTCCTGGCAGTGTCCTGAGGGGCAGACACTTCTAGGGGGATATGATGACATAAACCCCGCCAGGGCTGTGTTTGGGATGTGACACTTTTAGGGGGGACATGATGACATAAACCCCACCAGGGCTGTGTTTGGGGTTTCTGGCATGTGTCCTGAAGGTTTGACACTTCTAGGAGGGACATGATGACATAAACTCCACCTTCTGCTTGGCTCCAAAGCAGGTGAGGTAGCCAGCTGAAAGTTTTGAGGTGTCTGAATGTCCCAGCTGGTCGATAGATGGATGGCTGTAGATGTGCCCGTGCCTAATTAGAGCCCTGCCTAATTAGCTGTGCCTGCATGGCTGAGGTCTTTCAAGAGCCAAGAACATCTGGTGCAGCTCATGGAGCCTGTGATTTTTGGGAAGTGTGGCTGCCAGGCACCAAGTGTGGTGGTGAAAAGGCTCCTCTGGCAGCCCCTGCTCTGGGAAATGTGTCAGGGCTGCTCTCTGAGCACTGCAGAACTTTCTGCCCAGAAAATCGTTCCCTGAGGCTTCTGAACAAAACAGACTTGGGAGGCAGCTTGTTTTCACCCTGCCTTGAGGAGATGGCTGGCAGGGATACCCCAGAACACACCAAGGCTCTGATGTTGTTTTCTGCAAGGGATAATTGGGACAGGGGAGCTTAGCCTTTTCTCCAGCTTGTTCAAGAAAGGGGTTGTGATTAAAATAATGAGTGAAGGAAAAGGACTGCCATTGTTGTAATGTTCTGTGTTTCACCAGAGCTTCAAATCCTGCTCGTGCTGGATTGCAGATAGCAGACCTTCCACTAGCTGTGGGCAGTCCTGCTCCCTGGGGCTTTGATAAGCAGAGAGGAAACACGAAAAGTTCAGCCTCTGGGGAAAGAAACCCAGACTCCTGTGGTGAAAGCCAGCAGTGAGGCAGCATTGTTCCTGTGCCACACAATATTCCCCTTGCACAGCCTCGTTTTGCCTGTCTGTGCTCCCAGCCCGACTCCTGCAGCTGCCTGGCCCAGATCCAGATGTGCAGCAGGAGCAGAGTGCTGCAGCCTGCCCCGAGAGTGTCAGGAAATGTGAGCACCATCCTCCTCCTCCTCTCACAACTACTGACCCCCATCTGCCTCAGAACCCAGCCCCCTGCTCTCTTTAAAACTCTCCTTGACAATCTGGATTTTAGCACAAAGATGCTGTTTAGCTTGCCCTTGGAAGCAAAATACAAAGAGAGGAAAGAATTTTGTTGAAATGCATCAGTGAATATTACAAGCTGGAACTTGTTTCAGCCACTGTGCATCTGACAAAATCAGGGCCTGGCTTATCAATTCCAGGAAGCCCCTGTGATCAGAATGTCCTTCAGCTGCAGAAACCATTGTAATTTCCTATTCTCACTATTCACACCAGGAGATGAATCCCAATTAATTTTTTTTGGTGCTTACTGGGATTGCTCAGCTTCCTCAAGGCAAGACCGAGTCAAGAACCAGAGTTTGTGGGAGGATCTGTGTTTTTGGAGATGCTCTCCAAAGGTTTTCACCGCACCTGGAATTTGTCAGCCACATCCTCCTGGGCTGTGTGGAGAGAGCATTAGGGATGAATTTTTGGAGCTGGTGAAAAGGATGCTCCAGGATTAGTCTTAAGCAGCCCCAGAGGTTTTCCTTCCTGTTCCCTTTTCCCTTCAGGCCCCTGCCAGCTCTGACCTGCATTTCTGTGCCAGAGATGTTGGTTTGGAGACAGGCAATGACAAGTTTGTGTAGTTAAAATGTGAATATCTTCTGAGACAAAATTCACAGCTTTGCCCTCATCAGGTGAGATTAAAACTCCACAGCTCAACTAAACTTAAAAATATTTATAGCTTTCTCCTTTTGGGCCAGAGACCATGTTATCTAAAACAGATGAGAGCTTATCCTTGTCTGTAGATTTCATTATTCCTAAATTTTATTCTTATAAACGAGCTATCAGAATTTAATGAAATGAGCCCCTCTTTAACAATGGAATCTGTCCTGCAGAGTAGTAATAAATAAAACCTCCCATTATTCAATGAAAAGATAAGCAGCAACTCTTCTAACACATTGAAGTGAGTTTAAAGAAGTGGGGTTTTGGTTATGATCTTCAGTTTTCCTTTATTTTCTTTTCCTTTCAATGACATTGGAGTATTTAAATCTTGGACTGCTTGGAAAAATAGAAGTTTCACTTCTTATTTGGCATAAAATTCAAACAGAGGGTAACACTGTCAGAGTCTGGAGGTGGATAAAACATTTCCCAGATTTTATAGAGAGCTTGAACTCGGGATTCTGATCTCATTCATTCCAAGGAAAGAAGCCAGACAAGAAGTTATATGTATAGAAATATTTTAGATGTATTAAAATATTTGTATGGCTCTCATCACCAGTTTCTGAGTGAATAGGTTTGGATCTGAATTTCAGCTGCAGCCCAGAGTCTGGATCAAGGCTTTAATTTAGGGCCATCTTTCATTCTAAATGGCTTCTGTGGCTTTATGACCCTGCTTGGGTGTTTTTTTGTTGGAAACTCAATACATTTCAGACACTTTAGGCAGCACAATGATTTAAATTGGCAAAGTACAGCAGAGTTGTTTGCAGATAATGAACCTGTGGGTATCATGAGAAGCTGACACCTGTGATTGTCAACCTTGACCTCCAACCACTTTTGCTTGAAGTAAAATCTTTGTGAAAGCTTTGCCTAGTCAAAGATCTCCAAGGAAAGGCCAAAATATAAGTATACTATTAGTGAATGCACCATAAAAGCTTAAAAATAACAATTGATTTCTAATTATAAAAGAGAAGGGGAAAAAATATATACATTCCATTTTAAGCTTCAAGATAAATTGCCTGAGGTTATGGGAAAATCTGAAAAGGCAAAAAGTTCTGTGCTGCTTCCTGACATTTGAGCAAACAGGTTTTTGCAGCTGTGTGTAATTACAAGAAGTTAGAGGACTGTTTATTTAACAATGATATATTTATACATTTACTAGGAAGTACAGCATTAGTCAGAGAGGCATTAAAATATCTGCAAAGCTATCCATTATAATATCTGCAAACTGAACCCTTGAGAAACAGAATCCTTCCGTTGTGTTCTTCCATACAATCATTTTTCAGTTTCCTGTAAACACAGCTAGGAAGGCATAATCCAAGGGGAAGTTCATGGAGGTTCACACAGAAACAGGGATGTGCACCTTTAAAGTTTGTTTCTGTCTCTGATGTAAATTTAACACCTGTTTGCATGTCGGGGTTTCAGGGTTTTGGAGTGGTTTTGGTGTTGTGTTGGGAAACCACAGCATCTCCATTCCTCATGGGGAAAAGTGAGCTCCGGCCTGATAAATCTGATAAATCAGTGTACTGGTTTGAAAAAGCAAAACTAGTGAGACTTCAAGTCAGTAATACAATTTTAATAGAAAAAAAATAGAATCCATGCAATAATACAAAATAAGTCACTGACAGAGTCAGAATACAACCTGACACCCTCAGTCAGGGGTTGGTGCAGTCCCATTCCATGGTGGCTGCATCCTCCTGGGTGACAGATGTGGCTCTGCTGGAGCAGTGCTCCTGGAGAAGGGGCAGTTTTCCTCCAAAGCTCCAGCAATGATGTGGAACAGCCTGGATTTCTCCTCTGCAATCCAGGGGAAAAGGCAGCTCTGGTGTTCTAAATCTGGGTTTTTATTTAGGTGGGAAAGGCTCGGCTCCTCCCCGTGGCTGGAGCATTGTTGGAGTCTGGGCCATCCCTTTGGGATCCAGAGCTGTGAGACCCTGCCAGGGGCTCTGGGACCCTGGNAGAAAATATTCCAGATAAGAAAAGAATAAACAACCTTGAGAGTGAAAACTAAAGAGCTCAGATTGATTCCAGCTCGGGCACACGAACTGCCAGACAAGAACTTTTACACAGCTCGGGGAAAAACCAAACCAGAATCTGAGAGATCATCTCCCAGTGGGATGATGTAATTTTATGTCAGGCAGTGAGGTTTAATGGCCCATTAACAGCAGATATCTCCCATAGAGATCAGGATCAGCCCTTCTCTTGTTCCAACAGATGGTGACAGAATACATTTGGAATTGTAAGCCAGGACAATCAAAGGGGAGATTTAGGAGCCCAAACCCCCGAGTGATTTCTTTGAGTCCTACAGACACGTTTGCAAGTGGAGATTTTCTGTCCATGTGGAGTGCTGCAGGTCCTGAGTGGTTCCTGCTGTGGCAGAGCAGTTTGCTGCTGTGCACTCCCTGGGGGCTCCTGCCAGGATTCCCTCCAGGTTTTTCTGCTGGAACAGCTCCATGGGGAGTGCAGGCACAGCCCAGCATCCATGAGAGGAGTGTGTGGAGAGGGAGGGGAGGGTGACACAGCCCCAGCTTGCACTGCAGTCTCGTGCTGAAGAGCCTCTGATGGGATGTGATGCAGTCTCTCAGGGACTATAATAAATTATATTGTATTATTTTATTATTATTATATTATATTATAATATAGTCCCACAGGGACTATAATCCATGAGCTGTGGATGTGCTTTTCTTGAAAAAACTGCCCCAGCTCATTGTTGATGCATTTAAAATTTCCTCCTTTAAAAGTTCTGTTAAGTTCAGTTCTGTTAACTTAAGAGCCCAGGGAGCTGCAGCCAGTGTCTCAAAGTCACAGGCCAGCATCTTATGCATTCATATTGAAACCAGAAGATGGAATTTAGTTTGAATATTTTTCTTGGGTAATCTATCGTCTTTCTTCATCTTCTTGAATTAATTTAGTGCTGCTGAAAAGTTCTGAAATTATGTCCTGGGCTAGATTAATTATTTAAGACAATGGGAGTTGTTTAGTTGACCTCACTGTGAATTAGAACAAGTCATTTATTTAAAGGCAAGATGCAGCATGAGCAGGCAGTAAAGTCAACTCTCCATTCTCTTGTGGTCCCTACAGACACACAGGAACTCTCACTGGTAAATTCAGCTTTGACCTCTCATCATGAGAATGGATTGTGCCCCAGACTTTTCATTTTATGGTGATTTGAGAAGAGGATGCTGGTGATGATATGCACACCTCCCCACTGAAAACTGGATTAATATAATGAATTCTTCTCTGCAAGATTTATCAAATGAAAACCAGAGCATATCATGGAGTATTTAGAATAGAGTTTTTTTTCTAGTTCAAAGCTAGAAGTTTAAAGTTTTCATGTGCTGTGACATTCATAATCTCAGGAACCTAGAACCATTTAGGTTGGAAAAGACCCCCAAGATCTTTGAGCCCCCAGCACTGCCAAGCCCACCACTCCAATAATGTTTAAATTTTTTCCTTTTGGGCCTGCCTGTGCTGTGGATTTTAGAAAGTGGAGCAGAACAGAGGCTGGGACTGCAAATGGAGAGCCAGGGGGATGAATCTGTAATAATACAACATTTTATTCTCAGTCCTGCATCTTTCCCCTCCACCAGGAACAGAATTTTGTCTGGGTGGGGAGGGCTGGGCTCCACCTGACATCCCTTGGGCCACAGGTAGTAAGAGTTTATTTCTTCTGATGCCACCAGCTGTGCTTAGAAAACCTGCACTGAACAGTGCTGGGACACTAGAGGGGACAAAACCCAACCCCCTGACTATTTTTTTTGCTCTTACTCTTTTAAATTTTTGCTAAGGAGAGATAAAACAGATTGGAGTCAATTTTAAGGAGTGTTTTAAGAATGTGCCTTAAGGATTTTGCTCTTTCTGCTGTGGCAGGTGCACATATTGCTCCTCCAGAACAGTCCCAACTTCCCAGTGACTTCAGCTTTCATCTTGCTCGATTTGGAGGCAGAGTTTTGTGCAAGCCTGGCTGGAATCAGACAAGCTATTTAAATGGCATTATTTAAATGGTTATTTAAATGGCATTAATCTTCTGCCTTAAAATTGCTGCCTGCTTCTTCTCCTTAATTACAAACATTAGGATCATCACTCAATGGCTGCCCTTACCCTGCTAATCAACCTGGATCCTGTTCTGAACTCTCCAGTAATTTTAATAATATGTTAATTTTCATAGTGTTAGGAATCTTTTGATCTCACTCTGCCCTAGGATATGATCTTCATCATTGTTCTAGTCCTTCTCCCACTGAAGTTAAAAAAAGGCTTCTATTAAATTCCACAGGAGATTAGATTAAAAGAATTTAATCCTTTTAAAGCAGTGCCTGGTTCACAGACAGGAGTGCTGCCTGGACCCTCAGATGGGAAATTACAACTGAGATTTTAATTTGATAACAAACCCCTCTGTCCACAGTGACCCAGAGCATGTTCTGGATCTCAGTCTAATGGTAAGAGGGGCTCAGGTCCCTGCTTCTCTGATGCTTAAACCTTCTGAAAAAATGAACTTATTTGTCATTTTTAAAAAGCAAGAATGCTGTTTTGTAACTCTTTCTTCTCTTTATTGCTCCCATCTTTGCATTCAGTGCAGAAAAAAACTCCTTTATAATGCTCCAATCTTCTCATAGTAGTCCTAAATGGACTCTTTATTATTTCTCTGTGCTTTCCTGGCTGTATGGAGGGATGGGATGTAGAACATGTGGGGGACTGTTGTGAGCTTACCCTGCTGAGAGCAATATTACTCTAAAGATGTATTTTTACAATATATTGTCTGATTCCACCCCCCAAATTCACATATTAAACTGACTCTTCCTGTAGATTCCAGAAATCCTTCAAGTCATGGGCAATCTTAGCTTTTCAGTCCTCTTTGGTGCTCCTTACCTTTTACAGACAGTTAACATTATTATTGTTGGTCTTGCTGCTCCTTTCTGGCTGTTTTAATTCTGAGATTAGTCATGTATTCTCCATAACTTCCCTGTAAAGACAGGGGATGACTTTTGCAATTGGCATGTTGTGAGGAGACCATTTGGGACCCTAATGAACATATTAAACAGGCTGGGGGAGATGAGAATGTTTTGGATTTGTCTGAAGACATCTTTGGAGCCATTCAGTGGAACAAAACAAAATAAGGGGAAAAAAAAAATTGTTTTCAGCGTTCCAGTTGCGACATTGTTTGCTTCAAAATGAAATGTTTCGGTTTTAGGTGACTTAAACTGCAGGCCCAGTTCCAAAGAAAAACATCTTGATTTAAGAAAGAATATTTTAGCAAAATCTTTTAATTATTTTGGTACACTGCTCTTTCTTTGTGCCTTTCCCTTCTGAGTGCCTGCAGCTGCCAAATTTGTGGCACTAGAGCTACAGGTCATGTATATAGATATGGATAATATAGATTGTATAGATATAGATATAGATTAGATATAGATATAAATATAGATATAGATAATATAGATGATATAGATAATACAGATGATATAGATACAGATATAGATATAAATATAGATATAGATAATATAGATGATATAGATGATACAGATGATATAGATACAGATATAGATATAAATATAGATAGATATAGATTAGATATAGATATTGATTCAATATAGATATAGATAATATAGATGATATAGATATAGCTAGATATGACCTTTTCTGTTTGCCACTGCATTTTCTGCAGAGTTCCAGTTGCACTGTCCTCACATCACACAAAGTAGAAGACAGCCCTGAAAGCAGAGCATGGACAGTTTCCCTCAGTGCCATTTGAAGTCACCTCCAAATGAAATAAAGGGTAACAGAATTTATATTCAAGAAAATAGTCCTGGAAGAGATTTAGAAATTCTTGGTTTAGAATGTAACTATTGGAGATGGAGGGGTTAAAACTCTTCTGTGTTTATTTTTTGGTTTCTGATGCTGCTCTGGAGCAGCTGTGCTGGTCACTGAGGGCAGCAGGAATATTTAAGTGGACAGAACACAGGTTCCAGCTGCTGCAGCCCCTTCTGAAAGCATCTCTCTGCAGCAGGATGGGTGTCATTAGCTGCCCTTGCTGGTGTTTGTGCAGACACTCAAATCAAACCCCAGCACTGCACAGGAACAAAGGGCTATCAGTGGGAAATGCTGATGAGTGCAGTTACTGCTTCAACTGAGCACTTGGGGGAATTTGCCCAGGATTAATTTTGATTTCCCAGCACATTTGCAGGTGAAACATATTCTGAAGTGAAATAAGAGGTTAATCATGAGAAGGCAGCTGACTGCTCTAAGCACCAGCCTTTTCCATCAATGCCTCTGATGCAAATAAAAACCCCAAGCAGCCCTAAAACTAAATATAGCATAAAAGTCCTCAAAAGCCAGTCAATAAATAGTAATTATCTCTCACAGCTGGAAGCGTGCTTTGCTTTGAGTGCAACCAACAAACTGTGCTTGGCTGTGTGATGATGGTTTCAATCAGGTTAGAAAGGAGAATGCTATTTTGGAGCCCCTCACTTGGAAGGTCTCTTTGTGAATGTGGTCTGTTCCCAAAGCCTTCTCTTCCTTTTCCTGAGCTGCATGAGGGGCAAAGCCTGGCTTATCTGATCCCAGAGCTGCATGAGGGGCAAAGCCTGGCTTATCTGATCCCAGAGCTGCATGAGGGGCAAAGCCTGGCTTATCTGATCCCAGAGCTGGATGAGGGGCAAAGCCTGGCTTGTCTGATCCCAGAGCTGGATGAGGGGCAAAGCCTGGCTTGTCTGATCCCAGAGCTGGATGAGGGGCAAAGCCTGGCTTGTCTGATCCCAGAGCTGGTTTTTGGTGCAGATGTTGCTGATGGGCTGAGCAGCACCAGAGCCTTCCCTGAGCTCCTGTAAGAGCCAAAAATGAGGGATGTGGGGCTCCAGGGGCTCTTTAAAATGCTGTTTATTGTATCCAAATGATGCAGCAATTTATTTATTATTTTAAATGCTGTTAATTATACCCAAATGATTCAGCAATTCACGGGTCCGGGGTGACAGAGCCCAGCCCACAGCCTGTCACCTCAGCTGTGGGTTTGTCTGAAGCCTCCTCCAGTTCTGGTTACAATGCATTATTTACTTTTCATTACAGAGCATCTTAAAACATGACAACCAATCAATACCTTCACTATTACCTATATCTATTATAACTACTAACATTACCATATTCATGTTACTATTTCCAATCACACAACTTTAATATGTTACAGTATAAGCTCGATTTTGTTTTCAATTTTCTTGCAGTGGAAAATTCTGAGATCTTTACTAGCACCATCAGCTTTCTTGTTTGTGTGTGAAAATCTTTTGTTTGGTAAAAACATCTTTTGTTTGAGGTGGGTTTATCCTTTAAGTCATAAAAGCTCTTTCCAACTTATTTGCTCTTTGCCTTCCAGTTACCCAGTAAAACTAGCTCAGCAATTCTGTTCTTCTATATCAAAACTTGCTCTCATTTCTATTCCTTCTTCAGATTCTCCATCCAAAGATCTTTCTGTTAAATATAGATATCTGTGAGACCTTCCTGTCAAATCCTTCTCCTTCCCTGAGCTCCCACTGCTGACAACCAGTGTGGGGCAGGGCTGCCACATCCCATGGGAATCTCAGTATTCTGGGAGGGAGAAGGGAAGGGAAAGACAAGAAGGCAGCTCTTGGAGGAGGAGTCAAATCCAGGTGTTCCATGGCCCAGGAGTTTTTGTTTATAGACTGTCAGAGTCTGGGACATCCCTTNAGACCCCTCACCAGCACTGCAGAGTGCCTTAAACTGGGAGATCTTGGCAAACTGGTCCCCAGGACTGGCTCTCTAAAGCTGTCAAGTTTGAATTAACTCTCAAAACTAATGTGTCAACAATCAGGTCAGGAAGCTGAAATTGATAATGTTTCTGTGAAGAGCTGTCCTCCTTCCAGGAAGTGGAATTGTGTTTCTAGCACACCCCACATAAGCCTGGGATGGATAATTCCCATTTCAGTGAGAGCCACATTTCTCAGCATCATCCTGCACTTCATGGGAGCTGTTTTAGGAACTGCATTACCTTTGAGGTTTTGTTTTTGCCTGCTAGAGTGATGGCTGTATTCTGGAAAATGACATTTATCCTGCTGTTCACTCTCCATTTCTGACAGTAACTTCATGTCCAGTAGTTTCCTCAGTGCATAAATAAAATATTGCCAGGCTCTTGTGCACTGCATGTCCCTAATTCAAACTCATATAGAATTCCCTGTGTGCAGTGTGCTGAGTTTTGAAAAATATACATTCTCATCCCTCTATACAGCCAGGAAAACACAGAGAAATAATAAGGACTCCATTTAGGACTACTATGAGAAGATTGGAGCATTATAAAGGAGTTTTTTTCTGCACTGAATGCAAAGATGGGAGCAATAAAGAGAAGAAAGAGTTACAAAACAGCATTCTTGCTTTTTAAAAATGACAAATAAGTTCATTTTTTCAGAAGGTTTAAGCATCAGAGAAGCAGGGACCTGAGCCCCTCTTATCATTAGACTGGGATCCAGAACATGCTCTGGGTCACTGTGGACAGAGGGGTTTGTTATCAAATTAAAATCTCAGTTGTAATTTCCCACCTGAGAGTCCAGGCAGCACTCCTGTCTGTGAACCAGGCACTGCTTTAATCTGAGCTGCTGCTGCAGCTTTCAGATGGATATTTCAATATTCTCATTGCCCTTCCCCCTAACTGGGCTGGTGGAAATTTTCACATTGCTGTTCATATTGCTGGTCAATTTGAGACAGCAAAGAGGTTGCCACTTGTTTTAGTTATCAGTTAAGCAGATCTCTGTTCTACTGGAATGACAGGCATGAGGAAGAAATTGTGAACCCCCAGGAGGGATATTTTCTGTTGTTTGGTTTTTTCAAACAATGGACATTTTTTTTCGAAGTAATTTACATTTTCTTAACTAACATTTGAGGATGCCCAATGTAGCTTTCATTAAAAGGATTTTAAGGTGGTGCCACTTACAGTGTGCACCTGATTCATCCTTGAGAACCATAAAAATTGCTCTTTTTAAGTGTTCCTTTCCTTTCCTTTCCTTTCCTTTCCTTTCCTTTCCTTTCCTTTTTATTTTTTTTGGTTTTTTTTTTTTTTTTGTTTTGCTTTGTTTTGTTTTGTTTTTCAGGATTCATCTATGGAATAGAATCTTGCTTTGTTGGATGGTCACAGGTTTAGGTACCCTGAGCATTTCAGGGCTGTGGCAGAGTGTAAAAGTGAGGTACAGTGCAGAAATTCACGACAATCAGACGAGGTTCTCCCCAGATCAATGTGGAACAAAATATCCTGGTGTCATTCAGATGCTCTCTCGGGGCTGCATTCCTGGCAGCTGCACTCTTGGCTGATTTTTTTGTTTTTCCAACTGTATACGAACTTCTTTTGTTTCAAATTAATCTCTTGATTGGCTGCAGATGTCCACCAAAATCTCCTTTGTTTCAGTGTACATTTTCAATGACTAATGATCAGCGCTGGTTGGAAACTTTTCTGATTTGACAGACATTTGTGGTCACAGCAAAATTGATATTTTCTGTGGAAATGCATCGCTTCTGCCAAGGGAAAAAAAACAAAAACCCTTATTTTTTTGTCAAATCATCCTGAAATCCATGGTTTATTTTAGGTCAGCTGGTTCAAAAGCTGGGAGCTGTTGCACTGTTTCAGGGCACTGCTTAAGTTTTATTTTTTATGACCTCCTGTATTTGCTGCTCCAGGCTCCATTAATCAGTTTGCTTTATCCATCAGTGTCCCTTGCTGGAGATTTCTATCCAGTCCATCACTGATAACTATTAATAATGTAATGTTATGTAGAATTAAAATCTCATTCATGAGCCTTCTGTAGTTTCAGCACTTTATCTCTTTTTGCAGAGGTGCTTTTGTGCTCAGTTTTAAGGCTTAAAAAAACCAAAACCACAATAATAATGAAAAATTTTGCTTCTTTTAATTTGAATTTTGAGGGTATTTTTATACAGCTTTTAAAATTCCCTCAAGTCTCATTTTCCAACCCCTTGTCTACAAGTACAAAGGCTTGAAACCTAACCTTGCACTAAGCAAATACAACATATGAAGTAATTGCTTGTTTTCAGGAACTGTGATTCTAAGGAAAAAAAAAATAACATTACAACTTTCATTGGTATATTGAGAACTGGGTAAATAAGGGATAACAATAGTGGAACTCTGATTTTTGCAGTGGCTGCCATCTCTGTGACCATAAGTCATTAAATGTTCACCAAAGTGAATAAGCTGATTGATGTTGGATGCCCCCACGATTTCAGACTTTATCTGAAAAAAATTCCCACAATAAACATCCTCCCAATTTCTTACACATCTATCCCAGCATCATGCAGTGGGAGCATGGAGGAAACAGGATGTAATTCTTGTAACCAAATGTAATTCTTGTAAAGCAGTGGCTTTATATATATTTATTTAGGAATTTATAAGGGGATGGCATTGGTAACTGAGCACATGCAGGATTTAATCTGAATACACAGCCCATGCTTATGCAGGCATTAAGAACCTCACTTAATTTCTACAATATTAAAATAATGTGTGGAGGGATTAGGAAAACCTCTCCAATAGTGTGCACACACAGGGGCTCTAAATTATTAAAGCTGATTTTATGATTGAAGAGCATGCTGGATCTGTGAATTAGCACCCTAATGAATGTAATTTTTAACAAGTGAATTTAAGGCAGAGTTGTGGATGGACTCCTGTTCCCACAACTGTGATGCCAGAAAAATCATGTGAAGGTTTGCACAGGAAGGGTGAAAGGTTTGAGAAGAGATATTTTACTGTGATTCCAGAGAGAAAAGTGCAAACATGATGACAGGGCTCAAAGAGGGAACAGTCTACAGGTGCCAGGGCAGAACTTTCTGCTGCTTTGTGCTGGGAGCCATGCTGTGGCTTTTGTGTGTTTGATTCATGAGCAAGGTAGGGTTGGAAGGGTTGAAATGTTATATTTAATGTGGGCATGCACTGTGGGCTGCACATCACCAAAAATGTGCAAAGGGTGAGTTGATAGCTGGGAGAGTTCCTGAGATAAGCTGCTGGAAAACCAGCCCTGCAGTGGTTCTTCAGCCCCCTCAACACCCCCACAATGCTGCTGCAGAAGGATATTTCTATTTTTTTCCCCCTTCCTCATGGCTTCACAGCAGAAAGTGTACAGGGAAATTACCACCAAATATCATGTGAGAGCTTGGTACTGGCAGCTTTGACCTGGGAGGTGTTATGGTGTGAGGGATTCCAGGAGATGGAGCCACCATTCCCAATCTATTCCCACAATTACATGGATCTGGGCAGCCATGTAACCCAGATCTGCCTTCTGTGAGCAAGCCAGGGGCACATTGCTTCCCTGACACCCTGCAAAAGCAGTAATGTTTTTTTTCAGGATGCCCTTTGCAGCATATGGCATGTGATGGGTGACACAAACCCTGTTCCCCTTCTTGCTGGGCTCAGTGAAAAGGATTTTGTGAGGAAGAAATTAAATCAAGTGAGAGCACCCTGGTCTCTAAAGGAATAGCAGAAAGCCAGCACAGTATTTGCAAACCATCCACTCTTGTTGAGCCTCCAGCTGGTTCAGGAGGGTTTTTCTGCTCTAATTCATCTGATCTGCCTTGGTGAGTCAAGCAATCCTGATTTAACAAGTGTTCTATGGACACAGACACCGTGGATCACTTGTGAGTTAAGACCCTGAGTTTTTCAGAAACAATGGCTTGGTTGGGATAGAAGCACTGATCCTGTCCATTGAAATGCTGGGACTCAAGCTCTGAGATTGGCAGTCAGGGCTGATTTCACCCTGCCCTCAATTCTGATTTTGGAAAGCTCAGATTCCCCTCCTCACTGCTGAATGGCTGGATTTGATCTTTTGATTCCAGGAGAAATTTGCAGGCGTGGTCTCTGGGATTTAGCCTGGTTTTGGCTACATGTCAGTGTGGGGACACTGCACCCCTGCAGCACCCCTGTCCTTATCCCTGCTTATTCCTCAATTATTCCTGCTGTGCTTGGATAGGGCACGAAGGAGAGCCTGGCTTTTCCAAATGGATTTATTTGATAATACACTGCATACACAGTTTGCATGGATATGTTGGGAAGGCACATGAGGCTTCCACCTGCTCAGATTGCTGTCAGATAATTTACATTTCATTCCAGTGGGAGCCAGGGAGGTCCCTTCACATTACTCACTGTAGGATACGGCGGGCGGGATGAACACAGAGCTTCTGGAAATCTGTTTTACACATCCTTAGGACAAACACCCAAAAATTCTTTGGGTTTTGGTTCCGGTTTCAGTGGATTTATCACCCTCATCCTGTTCCAGGCGGCCCCACGAGAGGGCAGCCAGGACTCGCCTCTTCCAGCCCGGGCATCCCGGGATATTCCTCTGTTCATCCCGGGACATTCCCGCTGTTCATCCCGGGATATTCCCGCTGT
>VXBI01013785.1:0-53750 GCA_013397375.1 Toxostoma redivivum
ATGTACATGTATATATATATATAAACACACTCTTTTTTTAAAAATCATTCATCTTCTTAAAATATAATTAGTGGTTTGTCAAAATTTTGCTAAGGGCAACATAAAGCATTGCTTTTTTTGGCGTGTCAAGCTTGCCATGGTAAATTATTGTTACTGGTATTCTTTCCACAGAGATGTAATTTATAAATAGTTCTTCCTTAGAAAGTGGAAGAGTATATTTAAAAAAAATACAGAATGCTTGAGGGGGGGGAAAAAAAATGAAAAATGTTCTTGCATGCTTGGATAAAGTAACTACTATGCTGCATATTTTTCTTTTATCACAAAGTATATTGGGAGATCTGGACTGATGTTTGTGATGTTATGAATCAGCTGAAAAGCAGGCAGAGGATGGAAGAAAAGATTGTCCAGACACCACTTTAACAACCACTTGACCCCAATGGGAAAGGTTATTGAGTTTTTATACTTCTTTTTATTCCTCAGGCTTAGCCCTGCAGAAAACAGTTAAGCTGTCTGTCTCAGACTAGTTTTTTCTCTTTTGTGTGTGTGTTTACTAAAAGCTGCCCTTCTGTCATTTGTATGCTAAGATACTCACTACCCTAACAAAATAGTATACTTAGAAGCCATGTCCATATGACTTTTATTCAAGCTCTTCCAGCCTTCTGTTGCTTTTTCTCAGTCTGTGCAATTGCATTAGACTTTGCAACCTCATAAGGCAGGAAAAATCTAGATTGAATGGACCTGAAAGGCACCATGGAGCACGATGAGGTCACAGCTGAGGTCCTCTTCACAAAAGGGTTCCCAGACTATCCTGGACAGTCTGAGGCAGAGAGAAGAAATGCAGATGAGTCCTTTTCTCCACTCCCTCAATACTTCAACATGCTACATCACTGGTTGACCCATCCACTCTCCCAATACCTGTGAAATATGGAAGATGTGTTTGTAGAATCACACAGGCCTCCTTTACAGGAAAGGGAGAGGAAACAACATCCTCTGCTGGAGACAAATCAGCAGAGAGTTACTGGAAGTGGGTTTATCTTCTTCAGACACCTTAGCAGCATGGTTAAGTTTCACAGAAAAAGGATTTAGCATTGATACCATAAGAATATTTATCTGGTGCAACCTGTATTTGGCATTCAATGAGAATGAAATACAAGGGACATTTCCCAAGACTGAAAAGACCTGGGATTTTGATGAAGAGAAAGAAAAAAATCTAAAGGTACTGCAGAGGAAGATACATTTTCTCTCCCATTTTCAGGTTAAGAGGAGATTAGAAAGCTTTGAAAGATTGACTTCTATCTGATATGAATGTACTGCATTGTGGTAGAATGAACAGTAAGTTTGGGGAAACTGCAAATGACTTTATGCCAATTCCTGTGTTCATTCTCTCCATATTCCACTCAGAAAAGTGTTATGGTCTTATCACAATTATGTTTACCCTGCTGTTACTGGCCTTGCTCCTCTGCCATTTCAGTGACCTTGTGGCTTTTTCCTTTCCTCTTGGTCTGGCTTGCTTCCTAGTCAGACAAGCCATTTCTCAGCATCTCCATTTGACCCCTAGGAGACATGGCTAGTTTGACATCTATGTTTTTGTTGAAGAAACACTCTAATTGTCAACCCTGGTTTTGTACATTTCCTTACTCTAAGGTTTCCTGACACATTGTCCACAGTAGGTTCTGGTTGCCCCATGTCAGCCTTGCTTCCTTGCTGTGGTTGCTCTTACCCTGCCCTCTGTTCCTGATTATTTTGGTTCCCAAAAACATGCTTCAAATTGCCTGGGGTTTATGGAGGTGTTGGGTGTCTGTGATACCAATGACTGATCCCCATTCCCTGGACTAGTGGAGTGGGGAGGAAGGGTAAGGACAGCCAGCAATGAACAAACAGGGCAGAGTGCTCTTCTCTAGCAAAATGTGCTCCAAAGCTGAAAGTTGTATTTGCACTGCCCAGAGAATTGCTGTGGGAAGATTTCTGCTCCATTTCAGCCAGCAGTTTCTGCTGCACACCAGAATGCTTTGGGCTTTAATGGACTTTCTGACTGCTCAATTTTCTTAAGCAATTTGACTGTTTTCTGCAGTTTTTCCTTTTTTTCAGCTAATATCTTTCTGTTGAGAGACACCTGAACATGTCTTAGAAGAGCTTTCTCAATTGCATTTTGAATCCTCATTTGGTACAAATATAGCACTGAAAAGAATGCCTGGAAACCCCCAAATTGCTTTTCTGAGACACCAATTTTCAACTGCTCCGGTCACTCTGGCTGCCTCACTGTCAGTAATAAGTGGTCTTTTTAAAAGCTATAGCTCTTGTTCCTATTTCAGTAGCAAGGTAGGAAGCCAGATCCTCACCAAGTATAAATCTATTTTCTACAGGTGTTAGAGAGCCCTGCTCAGCTGTAGCCAAGCTGAGGCCCAAAGTCTTTGCCCAGGGAAGAGATGAAGGGCAGCTGAAAGGCAGTAAACAAAACCAATCAAGGCATGCATGTTCAGGTGACAAGCTGTGCCTAAGACATAAAAACATGATTTGTTTCCTAAGATATGAAACTGTCCCCAGCTGCTTCTCTTTCATCTTGGCATATCTTCATTTACAAGGCCTTCCACAGGTTTCCTGTTGCTTTTTATAACATTCTAGCTAATTTCAATGGTTACCCTGCTCTCCTCATTGGTCCAGCAGCTCAGCCCTTCTCCCTCTGTATTCAGCATCTCTCCTGCAAGGTAAAGAGACAGCTAGAAACACCCCCATGCTCCCCACACTGTAGACATGGGATATACAGGAACTGATAGACAAAAAGGAACATTGCTACAAAGGCATTAATTTTTTTCTGTTCCAGGGCCTTGTGAAAACTTATTTTGAATTTTAAGATTTGTGAGTGGGTAGGGATTGAGATTTATGCAAATCTGTTGTAGAAAAGTGCTGGTGACATTTGAATGGCTTTGTTTTTAAACTGATGAAAAGCCAAGAGCCACAACTAAATTTTCAATGTTTACTTTTCCTGGAAGTATGAAGAAAAAATAAGGAGTAGGAATAAAAAGACACAAATGCTAGTGAACTTAAGAACACTCATTTTCTTGATGCTTCTGAGTCTGTAGAGTTTTACTTTTTCTACCATCAGAGGGACCTTTATTCAAGAAACAGTTACAGCAACAAATTGGTAAACATTATAGGGTTTGTTTCGATTAAATACAAAAATTGAGAAAAAAACACCTCTTAAAGTGCAAGGGTTCTTCTGTCAAGCTTTGTGCTGGGAAGATAGGAAACTGGGAGGATGTCCAGGCTCTCTAAAGATGCATCATTGCACTGTGCTGATAGCAAATATCTGCCTCTAACATTCCACTTCCTACAGAGATTTTTGCTATTTCTTGCATAGTACCATAAAAAATTTGGTGTCATCATCTGTGATGACTTTGACCATGCAGTCGTAAAGCAGGTTTTAAAAAATATGAAAAATCTGATGCTGTTATTCTTCACTGTGGTAACTCCTGTCCTATTTTTATTTTAATACTTGACTAGAATTTTCATAGCTATATAGAGAATAATATTATATTTTTCATTAATCTTAGAGGCATGTAGACCTAACTCTACCAAAAAGCTTCCCAAACTTTTTCTGCCACAAATTTCTGGGCTGTTTTGTGAAGTTGGATTGCTAGTACTTGCTAGTATATATGAGGCAGAACGATAATGAAGTGAATTTATTTGCACTAAAAGATGTTTTAAAATACCACAACATTTTAAATATTGTTACAGATAACTGCAGAAGAACATTGTAATTCACCTCAGCAGATTTCATGGGTTTGCTTCTGACACAGCTGCTAGGTCCTGCACAGCTACAGCTAGAGAAAGAAATGAAAGATTTTGGGTTACTGTCATGAATGTAGTATGAAGGGCAATGTGATCATTGAAATTGTAGGGAAAACAATGTATTTGGTAGACTTATTCTTTGTAAATAGCATATGAATTCTCAATAGAAAAAGAAGAGTTCTACCTGTTTCATGACACATGATTAAGAGCCAAAATATAATTAAGCAAAGTGAGGTTGTTGGTAACAAACTGTCTGGTGAAAGGATGACTTCCTTCTAGCCTGCTTTAAAACTGCCAAAATGATGCACTTTTGCATACTGAAGGAAATAGATTGCATTGCCTGTCTGCTGCTTTATTTACTTACTCTGTGACAATATCATCCTTATGTGGATCTGCTGTCGGTCCAGTATCAAAAACATTCTTCTTCTTGTTTTTTTTTATTAAAAAAAAAAAAAAGGATATTATTTCTTCCTATACAACATACAAAACAAAAACCCGCCCCAACACATTACTCTGCTTGATCTCTTGCTGAATGAATCAGCTAACACAGGCTATGTTTTCATGCTGTGTTGTGCTAATGCATTAGCTTGTGGTGCTGGCAGGGACATCTTGACCAATGAAACCATCAGGCAACTTTTAAAATTTTTACAATGCAATTTATCCCCTCACACAAAGTAATGTAGTTTTGCTTATGTGTAGATTCACTGCTGAAACCTAAATATTTCCTAGATCTTGTGCTTTTGGAGTTGATGACAAGGTTCTCATTTGTAGCCAAAATGTTTAATCTTCTCTGTGCTTGCTGTAGCTCAGTGTACTCTTTGTGCATGCTCATCTTCATGCAGGAGAATGAGCAAGCTTAGCTTCAGATTTCTTCAGAATCCCTGATGAAGCTGAAATTAAAGTGCTACCCATGTGGCTAATTAGGTAAGGATTTTGAGGCTTCGGTAAGGAAGCCACGGCTGAAGATGACTCGAGGATCCTCCCTGACCTTAAGTTACAAGGATGGCTGAGTGGTGGCTGGCAGTGCACACCACAGTGCCTGGTGCTCCTTGTCTTCTCCTCTAGCTGATTCAAATGGCTCTTCTTTTGGGGACATCAATTTTCTGAAGTTCTGAGATGGCTCAGAACCTGGTGAAGTTTGCTTACTTCTTTTGTGAGTGTAGATGAAGCTTGTTATTCCCTTTGGTAAGTCACTTTTGTATAAAGTGCTCCCTAAAGCCTATTTGTGAAATAAGCCTTTCATAAATCAGAAGAAATTAGTTCTGTTTTCATCTCCCTCACACACAAGTGAAGGGAAAGTCACATGATATCAGTGCTCAGCAAAGGCACAAATGGAAGAGTGAGAATTTTCAGTGCCAGAAAGGTACTAAGGTTTCCAGAACTGCAGCATTATTATAATGAATGTGTTTCAAAGCCCTTTAAAAGAAGCACTTCTGTTGTGACATTCTCCAAAAGCAGGGCATGTATTGCATAATTCCAAGCTTGTTTTTAGAAAGTGAAAATTTAATGTGTGTTCATCCAACTTGGAAAAAATACTTGGGTGAAATGAACAAGAAGAGGGTCTGAAAAATAAGACTGGAATTGAAACAATGAGCACAGAGTGGACACACCTGTAGTTCTGCTATTTAAATACTTTCAAATATATGGACAGATCATTGGAAGAAAAAGACCTGGGCTTTTCAGAAAAAAATGAGCAGTGATTTGTATCTGAGTATTCACTTTTATTTTGAAAGGAATTCATCTATCGTAATGAAATTTCTGGACCGTTTTTCTGTAGACATTTAGTTGATTGAAGAAGTTCACCTTCCCTAAAACATAAGGAAAGCAAATTAGAAACTTGAGCATAACATAATTCTTGCTGGAAGTGCTTACACTCCAGTCCATTTGAAGAAATCTGGCTGAATAATTTCTGCAAAATAACCAAATTAATTGGGTTAAATGATGTGAAACTTCTTGTTCACTTCTACTTATCTTCGGTAGCATAGTACAAGAAAGGATGACAAACTGTGTGGGAAGTAGGGAAATCAAGAGTTCAGATAGTATAAGATCATGAGACAGAAACTTTTGCAGATATCTTGAGGGTTTCTATATTTAGTTCTAGATTGTGTAAGTGTTTTAATACCTAGATTTCCTTCTTCACATTTATGCTTCGACACAATTCCCCTAAAAAATTATGGCAGGATAGTATTTAGATTTTCCAGCCTGAAAGACATGAAATCAAACTCCCCAAACTTTGCTTGCAGCTATATTTGCTCAAATTTTCTGCACATCTAACCACAGGGTCAAACCCTGAGAATTACATGCAGTCAACGATCAACTGCAAAGTAAATAACTTTTAACACAATTTCTTAGTGCTCGCCTGAACTAGAATGACAAAATAAATCCTTGCTCCAGTTCCTTACAGCAGCATAGCTTCTTTAAACCCATGAATCATGATCCAGTGATTAAGGATGTAGATAATGCAGATTCAATTCCCTGCACTACTACAGACCTCTTGTGTGAAATTAGACAAATCACTTCACTTGTCTGCCTCAGGCTTCATTTGCAAAATGGGGATGGTGTGCTCTTGTACACATCAGATATTGTTGCATGAGCAAGGATACACATTCCAGCTTGTGCCCCAGAAGGGCAGCAGTTCAAACAGTTTATTTGCAGGCTCTGACACTGTCATTCAGATTCATAGTTTGCACTAAATTAGACAGACATTCAATAGAGAAAATGTGGTTAATGTTAAAGCTGTCTTATTAAAACTGTACCATGAAACACGCATGTGTAGGGGTGAGAATCAGGTATCACAGACAGCAATAATTCTGCCTTTCCTTGGCTTCAAAAGTTTGTTTTCTTCCTCTAATGAGTTTGTGTGTGTATGGTATATAAGGGTGCTGATTTTTTAGGGGTTTAGGTATTATTCTTTCCACCCCTAGGGGTGTTTGAACCTAAAGATATTTCAAAGGTTCTTTTGAACTTTCCCCTCACAAACCAGAGGAGCATAATATTAATGTTTCTCTCCACCAGTTTGTACATATATTAAAAAACCCAAAAGACTTGTTATAAACTAGAAGGCCTAAATCTAACTTTCAGAGTTTCTTCCTGGAGTGAGGATCCTCTCCAGTTTCCTGTCTGTAGCTCAGTAGAACTTTTATCAGATCATGGAGCTGTTTTCATCAGCTTCTGCTTTCTGTGGCAGCAGTAAGGCAAAGGAGACAGAAAACACATACAATAATACATGTGATAAGAAAAAAAAGGGATCATATAGGTGAGAATAGATGGTAAAAACATTCTCTAGAGAAGAGGTATGCAAGGTGTGTGTCAAAAGCTCATACACTTTGTGGGAAGTGAGAGGGGAAGGAGTTTGATAATAGTCTGAGAAAAGGTAAAGATTGGTGGAAGGAATATGGAAGTGGGATGTTTGTGAAGAGGTAAAAAACATTAATCTCTTTCTACAGCGTGGTTTTGGAGAAAGCCTTCTATTTCCATTCCCTTGTCTCCCCAAAGAGAAGTTACTGACACATACGTAATTACCTTAAACATACTGAGCACTGTGACTGTCCCTGTGAGTGCCTTTAGCCTACAGCCTGAGATAAAACACGTTATCTTAAAGCCTTACTGAAATAAATTTATGTGACTGGGCTTCTCTTCCTGTTGAGGGGCTGAGAGCAAGTGCCCACCCTGTTAGTGAGGCTTAGCTGACCTGGGGCAGTTTATTCAGTTGTGGCCATTCAGCCACAGCCTGAAGCATCCCATGAAATCCTGAGTGAGTCAAGAGAGGTACTAGCCATGACCGGCACAGGGTGCAGCGATCACCTTGCCTGTCCTTGGTGCCCAAATCCAGAAGGAAAAGCATCTCCTCTTTTTGTCACGGAGCTCAGTGTGGCTGCAGCTTGCCCATCCTCCCTGACTCTTGCCCTGGATGGATCCAGGCAGCCTCCTACACCTACCAGACAAGCACAGAGCATGAGTCAGGCCACCCTACACTGAGGTTCAGACCTGGAAGTAAGAGAAAATCAGCCTCTCAAGCCTCATTCTCAGTGTGTGTGATTTGGCAGGTCTGCTGATGGAGTTAGTTTGACCCACATCCTGCCAGATTTTGAAGGTATTGCCATTAATGTTAGCTACAGTAAGCCTACAGCTCTAGAGGTTGGGGAGGAGAGGAAGGAAGGGAAGATTAAGATTGCAAATGATCACCTTTTCTCGATGATGAGGACTGTTTCTGCTAGCTATCAGTCAGGTATCACATCATTTAAATGTGTAGAAATAGATTTTTAAAACCAATTACAAATAAAACCATCTTGTCCCTCTCTGTCACTTCCAAATTACGATTTTCAACCACTTTAAACCATGTTAAAGGAGAAAGGGAGAACAACATTTTCCTCTAGAATCAGTATGAAATCCAAGCCTTGTAAGTGAATGGATGTGTTACTCCTTTTCCTGTTAGCCTTTGCATAGCAGTCCTAATGCTGTGATGGCACAGCAATGTGACACTCTGACACCAGTGAAGAAATTCAGCAGGAGATGTTTACTTGGAAAAGATGGTTCCAACTACAGAATGTTCTGACAGGAAGCTGGCATCATAGTTAATCAGAATTTACTTCTGTTGATCTTGCTTCTAATCAGAGATAGCCTGGCAGACATCATGTACATACCTTGAAAAAATCCCCTGCTGCACTGCCAGTGCTCCTGTGTTAAGCTGGTCTTCTAAATAGCAAGTGAAGCATGTCATGTTTTTGTGTATGAGATTAAAACAGAGAGCCTAAATTTATTTTTATATCAGTTTCCTTTATTGAAAATCTCATATCTGAGCTTTTTAAATAGATGTACAAGGCAACCGTCACTATTTATCTGTAAGTGCATATCTGGGAGGATGAGCTTCAGCTGGATGACTACAAAACAAGTCATACAAACCTGCAAATTCAGTGGGATAAAATGCCCTTGTAGCTGATTAGTAATCACAGCATTCACTAACAGAATCCACTGAGATGTTCTAGGTATGAGCACTGCAGTGTAGCCTTGATTTTAACATTCACTCTGAGAAACAGTGCTCCCCTGCACGTCTGAACTCACAGCAGCAGCATCCTGCCAGTGGCTTTCTGCTGCTCATCACAGACTGTAAAGTGCACTCTGCTTGCAGAGTACAGGAATTGTACAGGAAAACCACCAGTGACGCACATTTCTGTAGTAAATTATTACACATGCTGGATAAGACTGTGGCAGGACACCAACCTTGCTGACTTTGAGTTCTCTCAACAGGAACACCTGGAGGATATAGACACATCTTTGGCTCTTACTCTTCAAGCTCATAAGAAAGGGATTTGTTCAATAGGTGAAAGCCAATCTCCTTGAGAAGCCTTATCTCAAAGTAGTATAGATTTTTATTAGTGTTAGGGCTAACCTGACATAGTGTAGGTATGACTGATCTGTTCATCTACTACTAATGCAAGAGAATGTGTTGGGATCAAAGCTTGAGATAAGTTCCTGGTACTTCAATTTCCCTCTAGGCCAGGTGGTTTTGGGAACATGCCAAGGACACAGTCTGAGGGCCTGGCAATGAGACACTTTTTCTTACTCACAGAGCATCAACCACTCTTTTGGACCAGACACTTCTTTAAACTCTGGTAGTGGTGTTCTATGGCCTGTCCCTGCCATAATTCTTCATGACTTCGTTGACATTAAAGGCAAAGGATTAACATAAAAGAAGGAAGAATCACAGTAACATTTTTTTTTCAGGAAGAGACGGAAGCCCAATAGTCTGAGACCAAAATCACATTTTCTGGGACCTGGCATGATAAGGGTATTTCTGCTGTTCTGCATCCTGATGGTTGCTTCAACAAGCTTAGACTCTCACTCTTTGTGTTGTCTTATGCCTTTTCATTTTATGAACATCATTAAAAATCCACCCACTGTAAATGATTTAACAAAAATTAAGTTTTTGAAGCATAATTTAGGTGCTATTCCCTTTGCTGCATAGCTGGATTTCATAAGTATTACACTTTGTCTGGGATAGGAGTCTTCATGATATAGGGTCAACACAGCCACAAATAAAAACTATCTTCTTAAAATATTCTTTAATCATGTCCTGTCTCTCTAAGACTCTGAGGTTCTGTAGCTTCTCCATTTTCTATTCCTTATGAGGAAAGCACATAGGAGCCTATTCAATAGGAAATCATACACCTTGTTGCATGAAATCTCTAAGTACTTTAGACCAATTTTCAATACTAAGTCCTGGATGAGGAGTTTTCAGAAAATGTGGAAGTCTAAAAGATGGGGCTTTAAGCATCCAGTTCCATTCCCCAGCATCCCAGTGGAAAATCATAGCCTTGATTGTTGGCATTAAAATTAAAGTGGGTGTGCTGTTTAACTAGTTACAGTCCAGCCTTCAACCTCTGTCTTCTTTCATGGGTTGTTGTCAGTGGAGGGATGGCTTGATTTCGCTTTTCCACACTTGTTCTTTTAGTTTCTGAAGAGTCTTTGCTGTGGTAGTTTCTGGAGAGAGCTCTGCTGAGGATTAGCAGTGACTGTAACTGTGGCTGGCTCAAATCAGACCAGGAGAGGGAAGTATCTAGCTAAATTCTGGCCCATAATTAATACATTTGAGGAAATTGTGTTCTGCTCACGAACACTCCTTGAGGAAATAAAGATTAAATTTGTTGCGTAAATTATTCACTGCAAATTATTCACTCAGCTTCACTTGCTATTCTGAGATTTCTGCAATATCTAAGTGAGTTAGATGGCCCAGGGAGACACATGGCCATAAAACCACAGGCTGAAGGCAGGATTCCTTTCTTGTTCAAAATACGCCTTCTTTTAATGAAAATAAATAGACTCAGACACTCTGGGCTTGTTTAGTATTAGGGAAAGCAATTATCTTTGAGTCTCCAGTTAAACTTGAACCAGAAAAAGTCTCATTTCATTTGCTTTTTGACAAGTGGCCAGTGTGCTAAATCTTTCAATCTACTTCACTACTTTCTAGTTTTATCAGAATAATCAAGTATTGAAAGGATAAGTTGACTCTTGCAGTTTAGTCTGGAAGAGATCTCTCCTCTCAGGGAAGGTAACGGGATGGAGCCCCTGAGGGAATATGATACCATGTGGGAGGGAGGCACATAAAGCACTTGAACATCCAGGACCATTCATCACGGTCCATTCATTAAAAGTGAGTAATGATAATAATAAGCTATAAGGGATGTTGCCTTTTATAAATATAATGACAGTGGGAATCATTCTCATGGGGTCATCTTAATTATTTTTAAGTGGATAGCCTTTTTGCCCATAAGACTTTCTAGATAAAAGAGTGACATTGCCTGGTTGTTTCAGAATAGAGGAGTCAGTCCAAGCTCCATAAAAATTACCTGAAAAACTTCTATTGATTTCACTGGGGTTTGGATCAGATTCAAAGTCCAGCAAGGAAATTAAATAAGTTACATGCAGTCATGTCCAACAGAAAACTAAGCATAAGAATTTTTATTTTAATTTTACACAGGTACTCATTCCCCTTTGAAAAATTAGCTTCAAATACAGAGGATGTAGGCACCAAGCTTATTATTAATTTTTAATTCAAAAGAGCTCCTTTTGAAACTTAATGGTTAACTAAATTAACTTAAGGTTATATATGTTTGATTTTCTTCACTTTGTTACTTTTTAAAACTGGTGGGTCAACCTTCCAAGGGCAAGAACATAATCAGGTCAGCCTTCAAGCTGCTATAATTTTTCTGATATGTGGATGAGGAAAGGAAATAGATATGGGTGGGTACTATATCTCTTGAAATAGCCTCTTTCTTCCTGTTTAACAATAAATATTCTACACAAAGGAAGCTCATATATTACTCTTCAGCTGAGTTCCCATTTTATTAATCATGAAGATTTTAACAGTCGCCTGAGACAGGAAATCACAGTCTAATGATCAGCAGAGTCTGATTTAATCCTTAGGTTTGGATCAGATTAAAAAGAAAACCAATATACTGCAATGTAAATCTATGGAGATAATAATCAAGTTTAATTACTATTAAACATACATACAGCTTTTGTAACAACTTATGGCCCTACTGAATTACTAAGACTGATTAAATATCCAAGGTAAAACCTCCTTCTGCATAGAAACTTAAATTGTTGTTTCAGGTGGTGTTTTCAAATATAGGGAAAAAAATACCTCTGAGTTAAGCACCGTTATTATTTAATTATTATTGCTAATCTCAATTATTAGGAACTCTGATGGATATGTTATTTTCAACAATAAAACCCTCACATTCAGCTTTGGTTTAAATTAATGTAGTTCTGATTAAAATGTGAAGTGAAGCATCATGGTCTGAGGTTCAAAACATAGTCCACTGCAACCCACTAACCTAGAGAGTTTTGGGCTATATTTGACAGAATTTCAGTACCTTAACTGCAGTTCCTCCTCCCCTTCTTACCAACCTCCATCTTAAAGGCCTGAAAAGGAAAACCTCATAATTAATGTATAACAATTATTCCTTCATCAGTCAGTCTCTGTCCATCCATCTGCCCATCCATCAGAACCCAAAATATCCTCCAAAATTCTCATAAACATTTAAAGAGAAATCCAAATAGGAAACCAAATTGGGAATTCATCTGATGACCATGTCTTAGCCCTCCTTGGAATATTCATATGGTACAAGAGAAACAAGAGTATTTTTAACAGAGCTTTTATTTATGCCAAAATTATGAGTTAAGGCTGCTTAGAATACATTTGCTTGGAAAAAGATAATTTTGAAAAAATAACAAAATTTTGAAAAAGAAAAATTACTGAAGTTTTTTCTTGGCAGTTGCTCCTGAACCTTTTTCCTGCAACTTACTAAGATATTTCTTTTACATTTGTAGTAATCTTAAATTAAGATTTAATTGAAGCTCTGTGGGGAGCCTGAAAATTTGGGGTTTGGAACTGAGAATTTACTTCCATTGCTCAGCAAAACGTTGGGAATATTTCATAGTTTCAAGGTTTGTGGCCTATGATTCACAACAAATAAGTTTTACTTAGGATGCTCAAGACTTTTGTTCGTTTCTCTAAGATGAAAAAATTCAAGCAAAATGAAGCTGGAATTTAAGTTCCACTTTCTTTTAGCTTTTGGGCTGGTTTTCAAGAGGTTGTAGAGGACCTCTGCCATTTCCCTCGGCCTCTTTATTTAAATTCTGCTGAAAGACTTGCCTTTTCTCCCGTGACTTTTTCAGAAAATTAAGGGAAATTCTGTGATGAATAGCAAGAAATTATTTAACCATGCAAGAGAAAAAGATGGTAATTCCCTTCTCTATCCTTTAGGTAGTTCCCTTCTCTACCAAACAGCAACCTTTAATCTCATTGCTTTTATTGCCTTGCTGGAGAGCTAAGAGAGGAATGGAAGAGTTAGGGGCCAGTTATACCCACAGTGTAGCTCACATCTGATATTGATAATATTCTCTTGGTCCTCTGAATATCAGCACACCTTCTTCACATTCAAGTCCCAGCACAGGTGGAAATAAAGGTGCACTTAGTGCCATAAGACTGAAAGGGAAAAATTGAGTGAGGAAAAGAGAATTATTTTCTTGAGGTTGTCCAAAGTCTTACCTAGGCCTGATGGTGACACAGCAGCAGATAAGTTTTAAAGCATCTCTCACTTTGACCCCTGCCCTAATTTTCAGCTCATCTCCTTGGAGCACCTCTCTCTTTCTTATCCCCGTCACTTCCTCTCTTCCTTCCTCACCCCCTCCCCAAAGGAAGAATTCAGTTTTACTCCCCCATGCAACAAGGCAGCCGTGTGAAGTCACATCCTGATAGAACAAGGAACTGCATAACCCATGAGCACACCCGGAGTGCCCTCCCTTGCTCTTAGTTTGGTTACAAACTCATTGTTGCAGTTGCACGTCCAGTGGATTAACGTGAGCTAAACATGCTGAAGAGAAAACCATCTAATGTGTCTGATAAGGAGAAAAGTCAAAAGCCAAAGGTAAGAACCGTCTCGTTCTTGTAATCAATTAATAATAACATCAGGAATTCTTAACAATTTTTAATATGAGGGTTTTCTCTTAAATCCTAACTTCAGGATTTTCTTATGTGCTTGCAAGTCCTTCAGTGCTATAATCTCAGGAATCTGCATATATCCACTTTCTAATAGTAGAGATCCAATTCAAGGAATCATCATTGTGAAGCTGCTGTAGCTGTGCTAAAGAGTTCTACGGCTGGACTTTGTTGTTTTATGCTCTGCATCAGTCTTTTAGTAGATGAGCACACAAAATCCCCTTTCTCTGTTGCATCTATGGTAAACCAATGATGTCCCAGAAAGGAGTGTGAGAATCAGTGAAGAATTAGAAAAGCTATTAAATTTGTTCCTTATTTTAATAAATTCATATGTGCCTCACCATAACCACAGGAGAAGAGGGCACTTGGCAGTCAGTGTTTGTCATCTTAATTTTTCTGGGAATCATTAAAATATCAGCCTGAAAGAAATACTCTGAACAGATTGACTATGTGCTACACTGGACGCTTTCCACAACTTGGAATTGTAAGAAAGGAAGTGAGAATTTTGCAAGATGCATAAGGATTTGTCCAGTGCTTGAAATTTATTTTCAGTCCCTGGACTGACTGCAAAATTACCTCTGTGCATTGAATTGTACAAGTGTTGTAAAGTATTGTAAGGCTGCAGTGCAACAGCTACTGCTTGACCTGAGTACTTCAGTCCCCATTTCTGCCTCAGTTTATTGGTGCTGAAAATTTAACAAGGAGATTAGAAAAGCCTTTCAGTATTCTCTGCTCTCAACAATGGGTATCTCCCAATTTACAGATCCACCTTCTCATTGTTGGGGGAATAGACCTCCCTTAGTGACTTCTGCGTCCTAAGAGATTTCTGCAGACACTGTTTCTGCAAGGATGCCTTCTGGTTTTACACAGCATTCATTGGCTTTTGTAGATTGTGCTTACAATTTTAGACTATGACTCACTAACAATTAAAATTAACGTTTTTTTCCATGGATTTGAAGTGATTTTGATAACATTTACCCTACATTTTAATATATTTTCAGGCATTGCACTGCTTGGTTTGGTATGCATTTTTTTCTGCTCATACTTTTTAATGGAAGGGAAGAATAATAATTAATATCTAATTACATTATCGGTTAAACAAGAAATGACCATGAAAGCCTCTGGGGATGGGCTTTGATTCCCTGCCCATAAAATATTTTCAAAAGCCAGTTTTGTTCACTCTCTTCTTCCAGAATAAGGTGTTCTTTAACAATAGTCTGATTTTTATTTTTAAAGGCCCACTTTTGCACAGAACTGTGTAAACTTTCCACAATGGAAATTTAAACCAGGGCAGGGGATCAGGCAGCCCCACGTTGCATAGAATGGGAATCTTGGCTTGTTGTAGCACATTTCGCAACTTGTCCCAGGGAAGCAACGTAAATACTCAAGTTGCTTAATGCTGAGTTGGGTAAGAAGGGACCCAGGTCCTCACCCCTTGGAGAAGTTACAGAATTTCACAAATGACCTCTGTAGGTCTCATCCTGGCTGGCCCTGCTCTGTGGCAGAAACATTTGGTACCTCCTCATGCTCACAGGGCATGATACCATTGCCACTGGGCAGGTCTTGGGCTACCTCATCTTGCCTTTAGGCCACTTAGACATCCCAGTGTCTCCAACACATCCACATAGACCTGTGGGAGAGCCATAAGGCCTGTTTTTCATTTTAAATGAATATCAGGTTGTTGCAGCCTTAGACCCTCAAAGGGAACACCAAAAAAAATATTTTTAGGTAATTGAATCTTAACTATGGTGACTAATTGTCTTTATCACAACTGTAAGGACATCTGTGTGTTAATTAATGTTTCACCAATATTTTCTTTTTAACCCTTTTGGTTTTATTACTTACTAATGTGAGGAATAGTGGCATGAAATGATGCCTTTTGATAAAGATGAATGAATATCACAGAAGGCTGGTGTTAAAGCCTTTCTCAAGGCAATTTGCTGTCCCTATTTAAAAACCCTCATGATGGTGAGCAATTCAATGACCAGTGCAAGAGTAATACAGGTTCAGTATTTCACTGTTCAGTATGAGCAATGCATTTACCTTATTTATTATTGTGGTGCTTAAGGGACTTCTGCAGTTGTGTTAGATGCTGCATAGACAAAAATCTATTTTAACACTCTCAGCATACACTATGAAAAAGTTGATCTATGCCACAAAAGAATAGTTTTGCAGGGTTTTTCTGTCATGCAGGAAGATTTCAGTAGTGCTGCAGTCATGCTAATAACTTCTTTGAATGTCTGGCAGCTTTTGTGTATTCACAGGTATGCATATAACTACTGAATGCATTTATATAAATAAACATTCATTGTTAGGCAAAAAGACATCTAAACCAGGTGTTATTCCAGAGAAAACTGGGAGAGAAATGAGAGAGACACACATTCCAAGGAGATACTGGAAGGATTCTGATCCTTTGGAAATGTTTATCATTGCAGCTGCACATACTAGTGTACATTTATACCTTGTATAACAGCTGAGGAAGCTGAATTATAAAGGAAAAGTCCTAAGGGTTAAAAATACCCTGCTTAATGTTGAAGAAATTCAACCATTTGAAGGGCTAAACTCTCTATTCCAAGAGTATTTAATCTAAGCTATGTGTCTATCCAGGACCTTAAATGACTTTCTATCACAAGAGAACCAGTGCATCTCCCACCCCTTCCTTTAGGGAGTCCTTACCTGCCCTCCTTTCATTTCTGCCAGATGAGACACAGCTTGGTTTACATGGTGTAGCTGCTCAGAGCTGTGGAATTATCTGTGGGCAGGTGAGGTCAGACAAAGTAGGTCTTGCACAAAGCCCTGAGGTCCGTGGTCATGCTGATGGCTGGAGCAGCTCACTGCAGGGACAGTGTGCGGCTCCTGCAATCCTGGAGCACTGAAGAGTGGGAACACAAGTGGGGGAAAATGCCCTAAATGTGTTTCAGCTATGGGGCTGTGCAGTCTGTCCCACCACCCCTCAGAGAGCTGGGGAGGAGGAGAGCAGTTGACCTGAAGGATGAAGGAGAGTCCTGAAATCACCTGGATTTCAGCCTCTTTGAGCCTTATGATGTTACAGATGTCAGTGCATCTGGGGAGTGGAATGAAGCAGATTGAGAATGATGGTAAGAAAAAACACTCTAAAAATTATACAGGTTCTAGTCTTCTCTTTTGTGCACCCTTCAGGCAGCACCATACACACAAAACCTGATTAAAGCACTTCGCAGCTATTCTGCATTCCACTTTGCACTGTTTTACACATTTGTCCAGGTGCAAATAATCTGTAAAACAACCCTGCGTTGTCTTGCCCACTTGCCAGCACATGTAATGTGCTGGGCAGAAACTACTCCTTTCTCTCTCTCTCTCTCTCTTCCCCTTTCCTCCGGACACAGCAAACTTGAGAACTGCCTGATGGTTCTGGGCTTTACTTCAACGTGAAGCAAAGATGACTTTGTGCCATTTTTTCTGGCTTGACTGAAGAAAGTCTTGTGTCATTATTCTACATGACAGTTGATCTATGTTTATGCTAAAGGTTTGAGACGTTTTTGTTTCTTTATTCTGCTTCCAAATGCACTTGGTGCTTTAAACTGAGTTTACTTCTGGTGTGTAAGACAATTCAGGGTCAATGCCTCTACATTTTGTTTAGGCAAAATGATGTCCAAGCTTCTAATTAAATCAATATTTGCTTACTTAGGTAATAAAGCAATTATTTGTTTTCAGGGTATGAGAAAAGAGTGGCAAATCCAACAGGAGGAGACATTTTAATATGCAAATTTATTCCCTGGTACAATTTCATACCGGTAATTTTTTTCAAAATTTTACTTTTCATAAGCTTTAAATGAAACCCTGACATTGCTGAAATCAATGCACATTTTTGCCACAGACTTGAGGCCAGAATTTCACCTTTTTATATATTCTTCACAGAAGGCCTGATCCTAATTCTGACTTAAATGAATAAATTAGCTGTGATCCCATTGATTTCAGTGGGTTATCTGAGTAAAGTTTATCGCTTGCCTAAGTGTTTGGAGCCTGTAATGCAGCCAGATGCTATAAGAAAGTTTTTTGGTGCCACATTTTTCTCAGACAGTGGCTCATGCCTCTCCAATGGGGAATACTTATATAAAAAAAAAGACAGAAAATAGGTACAGCAAACCTAAACACCAAAAATAATTTGAGACATAATGAGATCTTCTGTAGGACAAGATCTGCAGTGAAGAGATTGCTCAGTGTTAATGAATATTAACTAGGATTTATCCTTGAGTGGGGAAAGCTGAAGGTTTTAATTTTATTTCAAAGGTAAAGACTGGTAGAGTTATGAAGTTCTATATTCTTTTCTTTCCCCCTGAAATTTCGAGTGCATAATAAATGAGCCACTGCTAATGTCACAGATGCTAATTTTCACAACCATGACTGAAGTGATGTTCGTTTCCATTTGCATTTCATTCTAACAATGATGAGAGGTGATGAGTTGATGATAAGCTGTTTTCACTGTACTGCCCGCTGTGTAAATTTATGCTTATAGGCAAAGATGACACATAGTTCTGTCATTAAAGGCCTTTACTGCATTGCCTCTTGAAGAAAGACTGTTTGTCAAAATCCATTTGAACTCTGGTAAATAAGCAGGAACAGATGACAACATCTGGGAAGTATTTTTAAGAACCTGGTTTATGGTGTAAATACCTGTGGGCCTTTAGTGGGGGGGTTCAGAGGGAGAATAATGATACTTGTAAAAACCACGTGTGTGTAGATGGGGAAAGGAGGGATTGCAGGTGACACTTCAGAAGGTATTTTCTGTCTCCCCTAGGCTTCATAAAATACTGGAACAAGGTTAAAATGAACCTTGGGTTCTTTTCCTTGTGTGAGGGGGTGGTTCTACAATCATATTACTGCTCCACTCACTTCTGCTATTTTTCTTTATTTATATTCTCATCATGCTTCTCAGCCATCAGCTAATTATTCTTTTTTTTCAAGAGCAGCTTCAGAAAGTTGTGTCAACTTTACTACCATATCTCTTCTAGAAAGCTATTGAAATTTGAGGAATTCTGTTTCCTCAGCAGGAAGTAAAGGTCCAGAGGGCTTGTGGGGAAAGAACAGCCATCTCTCACCTGGCCCTTGGCAGGAGGCTGGTTGGGATGACCACACTCCCCATTTTGGTGCTCACATCAAGACATAATCTCATTGAGGCCTCTCACAACTCTTGGTTAACTTTTGTTACAAAGGAAAAATTATATCTGTGGCTTGTTCCAGTACTGATGTATTTTGTGTATTCCCATGATTAAAGCATCTTTTACATTTTCAGCAACTTTGCACAACATTCATTTAATTTTCTTGTTTCTTCCCTGTCTTGGTTCCCTTCACTAGCCAGGCTTAAGTCCTTAAGACCAGAATATTTTAAAACAAGTGAGAACAATCTTCTGAATATTTGCACATTAATATTCATTTTGCTTACAGTAACAAATCCAGGGTTTTGTTTGTTTTCTTAAGTGAGTAGGAGCATTTCAAGAAGTCTGCCTGAACCACCTTATCCAGGCATTTTTAGAAACCAGACTATCAGCCACAGCATTATAACTGTGCCCTCTGATAAATAACATAGCACAACCACCAAGGTGACATAAATCAGCATTAGTTGCCTCCTAATTCTTTAAAAGTTGTTTAAGAGTGGTTGACTTACTTACTGTGCTTCTAGGAAAACCAAAATATACCCCAAAGTAAACACTGTTCAGGATATCTGTCATTGCTGGGAAGAAAGCAGTAACAGTGTATGGGCAGGACTGCAGAGGATGTGGCCTACAATTTCCTGTACTTCAGTATTCATCTACTAATCTATGTCACAGCATAAATTTAGACAAAAGCTGTTATAAAGTCATCACTTGGCAGCTGTATAAGCACTTTCCAGGTGGCTACAAACACTTCAACCAGAAGAATCAACCTCTAGCTCTGTGGGCAGAGCCCATTGGGAATACCCACTCCTGAGAAGGGGAAAAAAGTCTTCTGAGTCTCTGTAATCACAATATCCCTCCAGACTTCTCTTCTGAAAGGCTGCAACAAAGACAGCAGAGTTACTCCAGTTGTTAGAAACAGTTTTACTCTGTTCCACAAATTGGCAGTGTCAGTGGTTTTGCTCAACATTTGCTCCTTGGCACCAGGCTACAGATTATGTATGCTCTCTATATATGTCCTTTAAACCATTCTAATGGAAAACTTTGTTTCATAAATCAGATAGAGGTGTGTTGTGTGTGTGTTGTTATTCCACGGGAAGATGAATGACCACTTATCTTTTTCCTAAGTGAAATCTCTTCTGTATTCATGCTTACCCTTGTGGCTTTTTAAAAATTTTATTCAACTGACAGTGCACCCAATAGCATATTCTTACTATTTTTCTTCTTAAACTTGAGAGTGAAATTCCAGCCTGGGAAAAAATTTGGAGACTCCTTCAGGGAAGCTGCTTCTTTGACTATGCACAATATATATACCTTTCTACCAGTTTTCCTCTCCATACTTTCTTTGGTTTATTCCATGGGTACACAGAAATCTGGATAATGACTTCACCTGTACAGAGTCTTCAGGCTGCTTAATTGCCAGTCATAACATCTTCTGGGCCCTTTCTGGAAAGCTGAAGGTCAAGAGCAAAGGGTCTTCTATCTCATCACCCAGCACTGAAGCTGACAAGTTTTCTCTGGCAAAAAGCTGTAGTGGCCTCTTGTTTTGCATCTTTATGTCTTCTGGGTGGAGTTTTAGTCCTTTTCCTATCCTTGTATGTCTCCATCTCTTTTATCATCTTCACAAGAACAGCCATGTAACCTAACACTGGTGAACTTGATTTCCATGAGGTCCTGAATGGTCACTTCCTTGAGAACTGTAAGAAGTGATAATTCCTCTACTCATCCATGCTGACCTCATCAGAAAGTGTGGCAGGTTTGCTGTTCTTCCAGATATGTTGAAGGACAAGTGGGACATGAGTCCCTGAACACTTGAGTATGTGGCTTTAGGTTTTTCTTCAGTGTTCCTCATGGCTTCTTCAGGGAGAAGATAAACACTAGAGGAGTTCTGCTCAACCAGAAAATATGGTGAGGTTTCATGTCTTCCCTTTACCATTATGTTTGAGACAGGGATGGAGATGTGTAACTGCCAGGCTGCAGCCATGAGATAAAGAAATCAGCTTCACTTAGCAACAGCAGATGTGTGAAGAGGAGACAAGACAGTGGCCAAGACAGCTGAGTGAGCTCACACAGCTGTGCTGCCTCCACCTGAGCAAAGGGGATGCTCGGCTCTACCACTCCTGAACTGTTTCACTCGCCACAGCTCTGCTCTTTGCCTCTTGCACTTCTGTCTTCCTGCCTCCTTCTTTAAGATCAGATGTAAGGTTCCAAAACCACTTCAAAAAGCTGGAAAGGGGACATTGTTCACTGCTGGATAAGCAGATCAGAATCTGTGGAGAGGATACATGAAATGACTGATGATGGAAGAGCAGGCATTCAGCTCTAGCACAAGCAGGTGGCAGGGCTCATCTGATGCTGGCTATTAGCATGTTTATTTTCTTCCTGTCTCTATAATGGAGTTTATATTTGCTTGACTAATATATCTTGGTAATTGTAGTAAAATATTTGAAAATGGCTTTGTATTTGTGATTTTAACCAGTATCTGAAGGAATGGGAAGAGGCATGTCCCTTCATGACAGTTTAAAATCGTGTAGTTGGCACAGTTCCCTTAGGAACTGTTCCAAATAGGGCTGATTTCAATAGGATTGGAGTATGTCCTTAAATCTGGGGCTCAGAGCACACATCAAAGCCCTGGCAGCAGCACCTCACTGGTGAGTGTCTTTCCACTCCACGTGTGGTTCTTGTGGAGGCTGCGGGAGCAGGGCAGGGGGGAAATGCTCAGTCTCACTTTTCTCATGTGTCATGATGAAAACACACTTCAGGCACCTGTGTTACACTTGTTTTTCATGAAATGAAGCTGTAGTTTTCCACTGCGTTGTGAACACAAGGACCCATGCCACAGAGATAATCAAATGGAGAGAGGGGAATTGATGTGCCCTTACTGGCACCTCAGTCAGGTGTTGATTGTATTAATTCCTTTCCTGGAGTGACCTGAACAGACTCAGGATGATATCTTTAGATTCCTAGAATTGTTTTTTTTCCCTAGGATTGTGATTATTGAGTTTGCACTACAAAGCAAAGATGGAATTTAATGCATTTTAACTTGTGCACTAAGAAGGATTCTTACACACTCTCAAATCATATGGAATCCCTGAGCTGGCAACCTTCTTTCAGCTTCCATACAAAACCAAAAGCTTGCTGAACTTATGAGTTCAAAATTCCAAGGACCATATTTAGGATTCCCATGCATAAATTGTACGAGCATGTCCAGTTTTTGAAGCCTGACAAGCTGTAATGAAGTATCACATGTGCTTTATTCAACTGGACAATAAGGATAACTTTGGCCTGTGGATGACAAAAAGCCAATATTGGAACACAGCAATTTGACAAGAGAGGACACAAGAAAGAGAGAAAATGGTGACCTTAGTCTACATTTCAAAGGAGTCAAAAGTTAACCCACTCTAATGAGCATAGTATTTTATTTCTTTGTTGTTTTTTGCTTTGTTTTCCAATACAAAAATAATTTAAATAAATGGACATATAGATCTGATGAAGCACTCAAATTCACAGTGACTGATGATAGATACTGCACTGAATTTTGCTTCTCTACCGTAGTGCATCTCCATTAAGGCAATTTCAGCTAATCTCACTATGGATTCATTAATCAAGTGTAGTCAGGATGTCTGAAGGGAGATAATGAGGGGGAAAAATGGCATACTGTTTGGATCGTATTCTTCAGCTAGTTATTTTGTTTATCGTGTCCCATAATATTTGCACCCCGATAAATAAGTTCCAGTTGCAATTAGTTATCATAACAGATGACTTAGGACATCTTTACTTACAAATTCAAAATCATTTCATAAATAGATCAATTAATTTTGTGTTCTCTTTGCATCACATGCCTATGCAGTATCAGTTAGCAGTGAAATAGAAACAAGGTGGACTAGTGCATTTTAAAATTTCCTCCCTTTATCCAAAGATGCAAGCATCCATGGAGATAAAGTCCCTAATCCCACATCTTTTTCTCTAAGCACTAACATCCTGCAGTATCAGCACTCCTTAGTGTCTTCCAAAATTTCTCCTCTGAAATGCCCAAGAAAAGATTTGTTCATATTTTACTTACTTTTTACTCATTTAGGATTACATATGGTATATCTGCCCCACATAAAGCTTTCACTATATTACTTAAAAAAAAATAAAAAGTTGAGGTTCTAAGAGCCTGGTGGGTTTGGAGACTGCTGAAGATGGGAATGTTTATAAGCTCTGTGATATTAACTGCAGCACTCAACCTCAGGTGACATAAAGCATGCAAAAAAGAACTTTCTGTCAGTTTTATTATTTCTAAAAAGGTTCCCCTTGAAAGAGAAGAGTGACCTTGCTCTGCTGAGCTGACATATGCCACTGAATTAATGGCTAGGCTTTGCTGTAGGGAAGCTTGCAGAAACATTACAACTCCAATGGCTGAGTTTGCTGCGAACATTAATCAGGGGAACCAAGATGATGTATCAAACACTCATTTAAAAGTAATAAAAACTAACTCTCTTTCTGCCCCCCTCCCCCAAGTTTCTTAGAATTAGCTTATTATTGGTCATTACCTGTTGTCAAGGGTAAGACTGCAGTAGGGCAGTAAAACTCGTGTAAAGGCTTTCCGGAGTTTGCTTACTCTTCAGAAAAAGAACAAACGAGCTTTTGGGATGGTCAGACTTGACTGTGACTTAGAGGCTTTTTTTTTTTTTTTAATGTTGTTTTCATCTGGAAGGTCATTTGAAGGAACACCTTCCACTGAATAGCCACATTCCCACCTCCTCTGCCAGAGCACGCTGGTTGCCCACTTGTGGGTGTGCTGGCCAGGCGTGGGGGTCTCTGTAAAACTGAACCTTTGGGGCTGCCTTCTTCTCAGCTCCTCTTTGGGCATATGTATTTTTGTCTTCACTTAAAGCAAACATGCTTGTGAGTAATTTCTCTCACACAGGAAATCCAGCAAAACCCTGCAAGGTCAGGACCTAGATAACACAGAGCATTATTAAATTCATGCTGTATAAGTAAGCAGGGAAAGGACTTTAATTGAAGCTGCTAGGTGGTTTGGTTTTAGAATGTGAGAATTCGTCGGTGAGCTCAGCTGGTTTGAAGAGGAGGAAGTTTCAGGAGAGGAAAGATGTTGGTATTTAAGGGATTAAAGATCAAAGCCTGCAATGCTTAGGAAGTGTTTAACCAGCCTTTACTCAGGCAGCACCCCCCTCCACTGCAGTGATGGTTTTGTGGGGGGTGGATTTCAAGGCTCATCCCTCGGTGTTTCTGCCCATGTGTAAATGAAGGGTAAAAAAAGGATAGCAGGGAGGTGGAAGTGCACGTCATGCCGAATCCTTAACTGTCATTTTCATAGCTCCTCTGAGTTTGTCACACATCCTTAACCTTCTTTTAAAGTCATTTTCTTTTCATGGTTTTGTGTGCCACTGAAAGTCACTTTTAATTAAATGTCATATAAATAATAAAGTCTTAATTACATAATTATTGCAAATACCTGTGTGCACACTCCCAGAATTGGACAGACTGCCAGAAGAGCACTTGGAGTGACTTTTCTCACTGGGAACTCAGAGTGCTCTGCAGCAACTGGGCAGGAACGACAAAATTCAGGGTCAATGTGCATTTAAAGAAAGTGGAGTCAGATCTCTTCCCTCCCCTTGCACATTTTGCAATGCTCACTTGTAGAAAACTTTCTGAGTGTTAAGACTGGTGTTTCCTAAATTGCTTCCTTATTTAGTCCCTCCCAAAGTTGTTTAATCAACACAGCACATTTTTTGCCTCTTTGCTAGATGTCCTACATGACTGCCCCTTTCCAGAGGAACACTTACAGACCTTGCAAACCATCCCACCCTGGTTTAACTCCAGGAACAGCAGCTGTGCCCTTGCTCTCAGTGCCTGCCCAGGGCAGGGTGTCCCTGGAAGGAAGCACTGGAGACTGGGTTTGTAGTGGAGACTCTGGCTGGGTTATTGGGAACTCGTGTCAGCAGGGATGTAGGCTGGAGAGACTGGTACCACTTAGAGGCACTGATAAAACAGCTGCTCAGTGTTTACTTTGGAGAGCACAGTTTGTTCACCTGGGGGAGTGCTAGGTATGATTAACTCATTTTTTTTTTTAATTCACCTTTGCTTCTCCAGTCCTTTTCCACTGTTAAAATTAGGGTGTTTGATCTGAGGCTTCATGGTGGCAGTTCTGTTCAAAGTTCACTTTGCTTCCCTCTCTCCCCCACCTCCATGCAGCTACTGAACACCAGGCCATGATAACAACCAGTCTTTTATAGAGTCATTTTTAAGCCAGTTAAAAATGCCATTTCAGTAGATTGCTCTATTTGAGTTAGCAGGAACAAGCTGTATCTTTTTTATTGCTTTTGACTGGTGAAGTGCAAGGTTTAGGCCATGTTTCATGTGGGCTATAAAGTTATATTAATGTGTTGGTTAGTGGTCAGAAGTTCTGTATGTGTAACTAATGTGTAAATAGGAAAAATTCCATGTGGTAGAGAGGTCATGATGTTTTCTCTTTTGCTGCTTCCCTTACTCTTTGGAGAGTTGCTTAATCTTTTATGCAAATTCTCATTCTTTGTACAGAAGCGAGTATTTTTTTGGTGGTGTTTGGTTTGTGTTTTTTTTTTTTTCCACAGAACATCCAAAAAGCTATAAATTGCTATCTTACCATCTGGGAAAGTAGGAGACAATCCTTTTGATTATCTATGCAAGATGATAAGCTAGCAGAGTGGAAACTTGGTAACTCTTTCATTCTCAGAGTGGTCTCCTTCTGAAGGGACTAGAACCATCAGAGAATAGAACAAATGAATCAAATCCTGATCTCCACTTATCTCCATCAATCAGAGCAGCAAGAACAGGCTGTTCTCTTGAGGGCTGCTGTGTCTGCTTTCAAAAAAGAGGGAAGAAGACAAGTGTCTGTGGCAGGCAAGGAAATTGAGCAACACGCTGAGCTCCCTTTTTTATTACTTCCAGTGTCCATGTTTGCCCCTATACAGCTTACATGGTTTGGGTAGTCTAAGGATGAATAGAAGCTAAAAATTAAAATACATGGAGGAATTTTAAGAGATTTACTTGTGTGAGAGGGTCAGTACAAAGCCTTTGACACATGTGGGACTTAAAGGATATTTTGAATAGGACTTGAAGCTAAATATAATGGGCCAGAATTTCAGACAGCAGGCAACCAGATTGCTGAGCAGTGTGAATTGTCCAAAGAAAAATATGGGATTAATATCTCCCGTAATGATTATTTATCAGGATAACTGCTGTCAGTTTTGGCTCAAAGGTTGTTTTTAGACACAGGGAAGCTGTGACTAGTTTGTCACAGACAAGAACTTACTTCTCCTATGATACGTCCTACAAGGGAAGGATGTTTTATAACAGAAAGACATGGATTGCAGAACCTGTTGTTGTCTTACTATTTGCATACTGTACCATATTATTTTCTAGGGAAAAATGATAGGCTATTTACAGAAAAACCAGACAATCAACTGCAGACTGTCCAAATTAAAATAAACAACAATTACATAGCACTTATCCCTTTAAAAGGATTATTTAAATTTCCTGGATTCCAGGGAATAAATTATATAGGAGAAGATGGAAGAAGGTTTTCAAATACTTTAAAGTATCTTTGCTATTTTCTATCATGTTAGTTTGGAATACTGAACGGGAAGAGATGAAAGTTAATACATTGATTTACAGAAATTATTTGATCAGCCCTTATGCGGGAAAACACAGTTGTTTCTCCCTCTTCCCAGGCCTCTATTAGATTTTACTGAGCAATTTCATATTTGCTTAACATATCCCTGGGTAGCTCTTGCATGAATTGAGCCAGAAAAACCACTTAACTTTATAGGATGCTGAATCCTGGTATCAAAAGTCAATAGTGTATTTTCTCTTAGCAGCTTTGCATTTACTTTAAAAGCTTCCCTTCACCTGGAAATAAGGCCTGTCCATATCTTCACAAAGTAGGTGTTCCCTGACACTAATGCAGTGACTGACACTACTGAAAGTAATAGTCCCATTTCCTTTGCAGCCAGGAGCTCCTAAATCTGCTTTTCGTTATCAGTATAATGGGGTTGGATACATTTTTAAAAGGTGGTGCCTATTGATTACTTAATGGAAAAAGTTAGTATAGAGAACTGCTGAAGCAGCCCTATTCAGTGCTCTCCAGTGCAGCAAGACCATTATCTAGAACAGTGGAAATCATCCTGTAACCCTTATTAATATTTAATAAGGATGAAGCAACAACACTGAAGTACACCACCAAGTAGCCAAAGGCTTCTGCACATGTAGGATATAAGGTTGTTTCGAGGGTCAAAAAAGAATAACTGATTTCCCTGTGCTCAAGCTGTTTATAGGTAAGACCAACACTAAACAATGTTTTCCCTCTTGTTCATTTTAAACTATTTCAAGCACATCTGCACTTTAATATACACTTATTCCTACTAGACATATTGAAGTGCTGGAATGCAACAGAAAGGTCAGTGTATGTTTAGAGATTGCTGAGACAATTTTATATTTTCCCTTCCCAGTATTGCTGTGAATCCCAGGCTCCCTTCTCCCTCCTGCTCTGTGCTGCAGGGTACATTTGACAAGCTAGTGAAAGGTGTTAATCCTGTCTAATAGAACCATAATCCTCAGGGCTGTGTTTTTATATCATACTATTGAGCTAACCCCTTGTCACAGGATGTTCTTCATCTACTTAATAGCAAAGCTCTTTATGGGAATTTTAGATAAAAAATTAAATGTAGAATTCAAATTGTCATTTTCAATTTCACAATGTAAAAACAAATACACCACAATGTTTAGACAACAGAGATTTTACAATCAGTTAAGAGGAGAGCTGTGTGAATTTTGTCTTTTTTTTTCCGCCTCAGTGAATAGTAAATGTCATTATAGTTGTCCAAAAATATTCACAAATCTGGGTCAGTTTCTTCAAATAACCTTTGGCTGGAAATATTTTTCAGGTTAGATGTGCCCAGAAATATAGGGGGGAAGAGGATGTTATTATTCTTTTAAGCTGTGCTGTTTAGAATATGGAGCCAAAATATGGGTAGACATTCCTCTTCCATCTGACTCTGCTCAGGCTCCCATTGCTATGTCCACATTCATTTTTTGGGGGAGGAGGATTGTGAAGTTCCTGGATTGACAGGAAAAAGAGGGAGCTGGAGATGCCAGGTGAAGAGTGCACAGTGGAGGCTTTAGAAACCTGGGGGAGATGAAAATATGACTCATGTGGCTGGAGGTGGGGGAAGAAAGCAATGGAACAAGGAACTAGTTTGAGATCACATGGGCAAGGCAAAAGGATAAAAAAGTACAGGAAAACCTGAAGCCCAGATAGTCTGAAATCACTTATTAAATCAGACAGAATGTGTTTATTTTGTGGTTTGCTATTTTAGTTTAGTGTTTTTTCCCTGCAGAGGGGATTTTGAATATTCAAAAATAGACTGAGATTGTATTGCCTCATATATAATAGTGAACCCTGCTCAAGAACTCTCATACTGCATTAAAGACTTCCATTTAGGATGGAAGAAGGAAGTACTTATAAAAACTCAAGTCATTCTAGATTTAGCTGTGAGTATTAGTGAAGACATAAAAACAAGCTCTTAAAGACACTGTAGAGTGGAGAGAGGTCCAAATTCTGGCTCTTTCTAGGGACACACTCCCAACTTGTCTTCAATGCAAATTTTATGCATTTTGCCACCATGGGCAGTGCAGTGTCAGCCAGCTCTGCCTGGTCATGTCTGACAGGTGTTTCTGTATGACCCCACTCCTCAAAATCTGCTGTGCCACTTCCCTCCTTTCCATGTCATTTATCCACATGCAGAAAGAGGAAAACTAGAGGGAAGTCAGAGCAATCCATTCACTGTCTCTTAATGCACAGCTCAGGCAATGCAACCGTGTAAAGCCAGGTAAAACTGTGGCATGACAGAAAATGGTACCTATTTATGTTTAAAAGCCATAATTTCTAATTGGAAAATTGGGAAGAAAAGCATGAGGCCTGCCTGATTATTCTATTACTTACTCCCTCTGCAGTGTGTGCATTTTGGATGAGATGTGTTCACAATCCTCAGCAGTCCTTGCTCATTCCTGATGGTAAAGAACCATAAATTGTCTCCCCAGCTGCAAAAATACATTGTATGAACTGCCAAAATTTACACCACCAAAACCAAGTCTGTTGCTTGTATCATATTTATGAAAACACCTTTTTTTTTTTTTAACTCATAAACAAGCCTTTCTTACCTGCAAATAATGCATGGTTATCTATATACAGAAGTAATGTAATGTGATGTAGAAGAACTCATAATCATATTCATTACCTAATTGGAAGCAGTATTGTTTCTCTTGTATTTTTCTACTTCTGCCTGTACCATCACAATTTTTTTCCCCTACATGCATCTCGTATTTTGTTTCTAGCCGGATGTAGCAGTTCATGGTCCACTGATATGGGGGGGATTTTTAACACCAACAGGTGGCTTGACAGCTTTATTTAAGTCTTAATAAGAGAACAAAGCAGACCACCAGCAGTGGGTGAAGGTTTTTCTTCTCTTCTTTTGCAGCGCACCAGCAGCTTTGGAAGCTTTGACCGTTTCAGGCATCACTCAATATCCAAGACAGATGACTCAGCCGAGGTCTGTAGAACACAAAGTTTAAATTTCTGCTGTTCCCTTTCCCATGGCAGTCATGCAAAAACATTGGGAAGCTACTGTGTAAATTTTACAGTGGTGAGAACTTTGCTTGTATACCTGCATTGGAGTGGTTGAGGCCTTGGCAAAAACATACAAGAGAATCACACCTAAACTTTGGCACTTTGATGTGAAAATAGAAACAATTTAAAAAAACCCCTGCACTTCACAATGGTGCATGCCCAAAGTAACCAGCACTTTACAAGTGACCCACAGATGTCTCACTTCTGTTTTCAAGACCTCTGCAAAATTTCCCTCCATTCTTATTGATATTAAGGACAATAAATAATGGAAAACAGCATTACCTACCATAAAACAGATTTTCTTTCTGTCCTTCATACATACTGTGCTACAAACCTGTTTAGGTACACAGTTTCCAAGGAAAATGGCCGTGACTGAATTTTGTCATGCTAACTTTGTTAGTGTCCATAATATTTCCCCGTAATTCCTGCTTCAGTATGCTGCATGTATTTTCGTGGTGAGTTATTGCTTGCTTTTTGATTTCAAAACAGATATCTGAGCTGGAGACTATAAGTGATATTGGGGAAGCAGTACAAATCAAAGCAGCAAACAATGGAGGAAGTCTGAGCAAGAAAATGAGAGCCATTTCACTTACCATGAAGAAGAAGATGGGCAAAAAATACATCAAGGCACTCTCTGAGGAGATGGTAAATACACCCTAAGAGCCTTGTGTTTGTTGGAAATACATGTGAAGTAAAAGTATTATGTGTGTTTTTTCTGTTCATGTTTCAACTATCCTCAGCTGTGACAAACCATAAAACCAGGGTAACAACACATACTGAATTAAGCAAGCTTTTGTTATGTACCTGTTCTTTCATGTGCACTTTAGTGTACACACAAATCACATAGTAAGGGCCCAAGAGAGTAATGAGTTTTACTTCATTTAATTTTGCTTTTTCATCAAGGAACATTTGTATGAGCATGTGTGTATGAGCACAAAAAAACCTTTCTTTTGTGGACACAAGGGAGTATTGGTTGAACCCCAACATCAGTATGATCCTCAGTTTGTACAAAGAGCTTCATTAGATGAATTTATCTCTCTATACAAGAATTATTTCTGAAGTCCACTTTGTAAAGGTCAGCCAGCATCCTAGAGAATTGCAACTCATATGCCTTATCTCCTTTAACCTTATCTAATCTCAGTGAAACTATCTTTATTAAACATTAAAAGCATAATCTTGCACATACTACAAACCCTGTTTTCCCAGTACTTTCTATCAGTAAGTTCCAAAATTTAAAAACATAAGAAAAAAAACTTATCACACTTAACAGTCCTAAAAAAATCTAGCTAGTCTGCATCCTATCTCATGTGTCTGGTCAAGTAAGGAAAATAAATGAGGAACCTCACAAGTAGAAAATAATTTTTCACAGGATACCTTTAAATAGTTTTTGGAGGACCAAGACAAGGATCCATATTTCATTAGTTTAGTTTTATTTTATTTTTTTTTTCTAAAATGCAATCCATGATCTTTATATTATATTTTTATCTTTCCTTTCTGCACATTTAAAGCAACAATTCCCATGACAGAAATTCAATGGATTATCTGGTTGGACACACATGTAGCATGATCTTCATTCCTTCAGGAGATGATGAAATCAATACCAGCCTCCTGACTAATCTGTAATGCTGCTGGCTGGTGTAACAAGCACAGATCTTGTTGAAAACCAGTATAGTTCTTCATTTCAGTGCTCTGCCTGATATGGACCTGTATGGGTCTCTGCTTCACACATGCACTGTCATCTTTGCTTCATCATCTAACTGCTGAATAACTAATTTTTCCCCAAATGTACTATGTACTGAAGGAAATTTCAGTTGCATCAGGATATCACATGCACTGGCAACATGATGAATTCTGCTGGAAAATCCCTCAGTTTGAAAGATCATCCCTATTTCATTTATCTGTTACATTGTCTCTAACTTAACTGTGAATATGGATCTTATTGTTTTGAACAGGCTGTGATTCCTGAGGTGTGATTTCTCAGTATAAACTCAAGGGGCCAATTTCATACACTGTTAGACTTTGTGAGACAAACATATACCTGTTAATTCTGGATTTTGAGGACAGGGTGAATGTTGGGCAGTGTGGTGAGCACGGTGCTAGAACTCAACAGTGTCTCCAGCCTGCCACCAAGCAACCACCATCTGAAAAACTTAAAAACTGTGTAAAACACAGCTTTAAAAAAAGTTCAGTGTAAAACACAGCTGTGTCAGCCGGCTCTTCACCACCTGCTCTCAGAACTGAGCTTTACATTCCTTTCTCTGAACAAGCAGACAAAATCTTATCAGGCTGCCTACAAATTTCCCATTACAAGCTTTCAGCTCTGCCATGGTGTGTTGCAGTCTTCCTAGCTTGAGCAGGGATGGGATGAAGTGAGTGGGGCAGAAACAAGACAGAATTTCTCCAGGATCATAAAATAGTGGGAGTGATTGTTGGGCATAGTTAGTACCAGGCATCAACTTCTAAAATGCCTTCTCTCACAAAGGAGTTCTTAATAAAGTGCAATGATGAGCTAATCTCCAATGATGCTTTAGAACAAACAAACAAAAAAATCTCTAAAATACATTTATCGGGGGTTAACATCTGATTTTTGTGTTAAAGAATGAAGAGGGAAAAGATGACAATGATCCTGGTGGTGGAACACACACTGAGAAGGTCTCCCTAAAAGCCAGTGACTCTTTGGAAAGTCTCTACAGTCTGAACAGTGGCCAGAGCTCATCTAGTAAGTACAAGGCACCTATACTTCTTATTCAGTCACTGGATCAATATAGTTATTGCTTATGTCTGTGGAATCAGAGCTGGTGATCAGAAATGTGATGGTAGAGAGCTCTTCATTCTGGCAGACAAAAGTGTAATTTGGTTAAATGGGTAGCAGCTGGGGTAGATATGCATCTATCCAGAAATAAATTGAGTGTTTTTAAGAGTGGAAACACTAACTGAAGAAAAAAAACAAACCATGAATTATAGGGCATATTGCTGGTATATATGCCATACATTTTTGTGGGGGTATCAGTGCCAGAGTGCTGGGTTTGCAGTCACTGGGTGCAGCCACACAAGCATCCTCTCCTGGTGGGCTGGCTGTGAGCTCATCCTTTGCCCTGAGATGATGGGGATGTGGGTCTGACCTGGCAGTTTTGGGGTGTGGTGCAGGGAGACACAGCCCACCTGAAAGCCACTGAAAAGCCTCCCCCATCAGGGTAGTCTCAGCTGGAGGGCAGAGGAGTCCCTGATGATAAATGTGCCTCCATCTCTCTCTGTGTTGCTCTGCTGTGGGTATTTGCTGGGTGGCAGGCACGGCTATCCCTCGTGACACTGCTGTGCCACCCTGCAGGCACTGCCCCAGCCCTGAGTGCAGACTGGAGCTGCAGTCCAGACCATTTGCACTTAGAGTTAATCTGGCCCTGAGATGGAGCTGTGCACTTAAGCAATCACCTCAAACAAAACCATTTTTATGATCATTTTCTGGGACGTGATTTGTGAAAATCGTATATGGGAGTTTACTTCCAACACACTGCTGCTCTTATCTAAGAACATATTTGGATGGGATATTGCAGAGCTTGCTCAAATTTGCTTGAATTACTCTGCTGATATTTTATTGCTCAACTTGGATAAAATGACAGGCAGAAATGTTGATAAGATTAAAATTTCCCTCTGCAATGCAGGTTCCTTTGATGTTTCAGCTAGCTGTGGAATGAAATAAAATAACTTCTACAGTACTTGTTTTCATTTCTCTGAATAAACAGGAGAAGTTCAGCAGAATTATCTCCCTAAATTGCACTTTTAGGCTACATTTTATTAATCTGCAGAGGTAATATTTCAAAAAGTCTGTAAATAAAATGTGTAGTCTATTAGTATCATCACCAGAAAAAGATTACTTTAGGGCAGATATTAATGAAATATTTGCTACCCATTTTCTTCTGTCTCTTGTAGCATGATTTTTATTGAGCGTAGTTATCCCAGAACGCGTCAAACCCACACAGAATCCGCTGTGTCTCTGCTTGTGTGGCGTTGAGCGCTTTCCTTTGGGCTGCTGGGCAGGGCTGCCTGTCTGGGAGTCTGGTGCAGGGTGTCTGAAGCTGTCCCTCTGGCAGGTGGGGTGACCAGCTGCTCCGATGGCACCAGCAACAGGGACAGCCTGCGGCTGGAGGACGAGGTGCCCTACCACGGCCCCTTCTGCGGCAGAGCCAAGGTGCACACCGACTTCACACCCAGCCCCTACGACACCGACTCGCTGAAAATCAAGGTCAGACAGCCTCCACGGCTCCTTCCTTCCCTCTAACAATGCCACGGGACTATTTCTTCCACGCAAATAATAAATTTAATAATTAACTTTTAACTGCTTGAGCATGTGGAACATTCTAAAAGCATGGCTAATCTGGTTTTGCTTCTATAAGGACTTAGCTCAGACAAGGCTGCCAACCAAGTGATGCTAAAGGCTTTTTAAGGCACAGATTCCAGGTAGTAACCTCTTCATGGCACCACCCTAAATGCCCCCAGCCTTCCTCAGAGTAAAATACATGTTGCTACCCCTATACATGGTCTGGAGTAAGAAAGAGTAAAGTCTCATGGGATGTGAAGTTGTCTCCTCAAGCTTTCACAATCACAGCTAGGATATATCCAAAGCTCAGTGGCACCCATTGCCTTTAAGGAAAAGTTTGCCTTTCCATTAAACTTTTCTCTATGCCTATGAATGTTCTTCAGCCCAGACATGGCGAGGGCTGCCTGGGCTGCGTGAGTGAGGAAGAGGAGCAATAAACAGGGCTCCAGTTGAACACTGCTAAAAATCCCAGCCCTTCAGACTCTTTTCTTATTCACAGCTTCTTGTTTCTGCCAAATCCTGTATCTCACACAGACTCCCTCTCCTCCTCTCTGTCCTACATGAGAGCTGTTGCTCTGCTGGTACTTGCAGCCTTCAGCACTTGCCCTCCACTTCCACCCACATCTAGGGCATTTCTTTTAATACAGCTTAACTGTTTTAACTATTTAACTGGTCACAAAATGGCAAATATCTGCTGGCTCATATAAGTTTATTTTTTATTCACTAAGGTGGTGTATTTTGGAATGATAAACTAATACTTAGGGTTGAAATTCCCTATATTTATCACACAAAATTTCAGTACCCCGAATCTGAATTCAAAGTATAACTGCAGCTTGGCTTGGAGCCATTGCCTAATCATGACCTGCATCCACATCTGAATACACGAGTTTGTAGAATAACATGTGCTTATAGAGCTTTAAATAAATGTTTGTTTAGTTTCCATTTCAAATGTGCTCACAGCTCTGAGCCCCATGTTCTAACTAAACCAGGTCACCACCTCACAAACAGTTTTGTTCTCGGGTTTGTATCAAAACTAGGGCAACCACTTGACTTGCTGGTCCTTGACCAGACAGAAAAGGTGTAATTCTTGGAGCTGTGAACACATCTTAACAAACTGAGTTTGATTTCTAACTTTCTAACAGCATCCCAAACGAAGAAGGCATTTGTTGGATAACTTTTCAAAGGCCTTCAAAGTTTTTCTGTGATAAGTTCCAAGAAGAGAGGGCTCATTTCTGAGGTACTTCGGAGCAAGTTGTGTAGGGTGTATGACTTTGTCAGAGCCTTTTTACTATGAGAATTACTCAGAATGACCATTTTCCTGAGCGGAGACCTTGGTTCCCACAGTGTGGCTGTGAACACCTTTACCAAAAAACCCTCTTGAAAGAGCTGTGTTGTCACCCTTTTAAGCACTCATATTTCTTAAGGGAGTTAAATGTTCGTTATTATCTTTGAGAAAAGTAGCCAGTGTTTTTTACTGCAAAATGGGTAGGAGTCCACCTTTCATATAGGTGAGCTATGTGTTTTAGAAGACCCTTGAGAGGCTAGATAGTTAAGATTATTCTGTAAATGCTAGGGCACATATTTTGAAAATAACCCTACAGTAATTCCTTGCTTTTTGCCAAAACTATGCCCACTGCCCATGACAAAAGTTAATTGCTGAGGCAACCCTATCCCTTTTCAGGGACCAAGTAGAGCACAAAACAGTGAGAGGGCTGCTTATGCTCACATCTACTTTGCAAAGGTTTGGAGATAAGGACTAGCTCCACATTCTGTAATTATTTTCCTGGAATTTTATAAAAGCAAAGGCACTAAATCTAGGAAATGAAAAAAAATTATTTCACACTGACTCATGCTGGTTTTGGTCCATAGAGGAAAAGCTACATATAACAAACCACAAGTGTAAGCAGTGGTGTGCTTTTTTTATTGTTCTAGAAAGGAGACATCATAGATATCATCTGCAAAACTCCCATGGGCATATGGACAGGCATGCTGAACAACAAAGTAGGAAATTTCAAGTTCATTTACGTGGATATTATCTTGGAAGAAGAAGCTGCACCCAGAAAGATAAACCCATACAGAGGAAGCAAGAGGACCAAGCCTAAAACATTGCAAGAGCTCCTGGAATGTGTCCACCTGCAGGTCAGCCAAGGCATTTCCCAGCTCTATTTGAAACATTTCCTCTCTGTGCGCTCGGGTTTGAATGTCATTTGCAGGCAGGAGGAGAAAGGCAGGTTTCAGCAGTTTTGATGTCAGCAAAGCAAAGCAAAGCAACCTCGTGTCTGTCTTTTATCTGATGTGAGTGATGCTGAGGTGATGTTTTGCCTTTTCTTTTATACACCTTTTATATAACTTCAGTGTATCATCAGTATTCTTAGCATGCAAGATTGTATTTCCTTAAGAAAAAGGAAAAAGAAAGAATTTCCTTGTAATTCCTTAAGTCTGATAACTTAGCATAGCCCTAGTATTCTGTTAAGCCAGGAGACCAAACATCTTAAAGGCCTCATAGCAGGAGGCCAGAAAACCCAAGGGAAAACCCAAGGGAAAACCCAAGGGAAAACCCAAGGGAGACCCAGGGACCTCTCTAGAACATATCCTGTAAACTAGAGATTTGGCTCATCCAGGGGGAAATTCCGCAGATGGGGGGATATCACACCATTCATCCAGGCCTCCTATTGGGGCATCCTTGTTAGATATGCTAATTTGTAAGGTCTATAAATTGTATATGGGATCTATTGTGTGTGTGCATTGTGGCACATTCCACCTCGGTGCACCTTAAGGATCCTTATTAAAATAGAGAGGTAAAAACCCCTTATTCCTTAACTGTGTCTGGCTCTCAATTTTTAAGACCAGGAAAGGCATAATGAGTGGCTTACAGAACTGCATTTTACCTCATCGTGTGGCTGGGCTAGGAGACTCCACTCAGAGAGGGACACTGGTGACTTGTCAGGTCAGCCTGACTGCAGCTGTGTTCTCAAGTACAGGAGATATGTGGCTGTGGACATTTCAGGGACAGGGCTGCAGTCTGACTCCAGCATTAAAACTGAGAATTTGTGTTTTTAATTCCTTATGTTCTTTAGGGAGCAATAGTGGTTTTGCACTATGCTCATGTTGAGCCTCTCTCCCTCTCTGCAACCCTAGATCTTGACTGAGTGTCAAAGTGTAATGAGGTCATGATTTACAAGTAACATTTTTAATAAGGGTAATTGCTTTGCTGCTGATGCTAACACTCCTTTCCCTGGAGCATGCACAGTTTTGTACTGAGTCAACACACAGCTCAAGGGGGACCTTGTGTGACACAGCAGGGTCCAGGGCTCCCTCTGCTTCTCCCCTTGCTGGTGTCGAGGGGCTCCTCCTGCAAAAAGGCAGAGCACTCCTTTCCTCAGAGGCTCTCCTGGGCTCAGTGTGGGAGACACTCATGGAGTGACCCACAAAAGCCCAGACACTCAGCAGATTAACTAATTTCTGAAAGAGCTCTGCCCTGGTCCTGTTTGCTGCTGGACTGTGCTGTGGAGCTCAGGCACAGATGCTGGCATGGCCAGGATGGCTCCCAGGCATCTCTCCCTCTGCTCCCTCTTGCTCTCCACCTCTGCCAAAGGTAAGTCAAGTGGACTGGAGCCCATTTCAACCTGGCCAAAAAGAAAAAGTGAAATTGTACCTATTCCTCCACTAAACATAGTGCTTGTTTCCATGAGAGGATTTGCTTGTTTTCTTTTGTAGGAATATGCCTCAAGCCTCCTGCTGAATGGCTATGAAACTCTAGAGGACTTAAAAGATCTACAGGAAAGCCACCTTATTGAATTAAATATTTCCAACCCAGAAGACAGGGCAAGATTGTTATCAGTAATTGAAAATCTACACGACTGCGACAGTAAGTGTTTAAGCTTTGTTAAGAGTATATGCACTAGTATCTTAACCAAGAGAGCTTAGTTCAAACAGCTCCAGTAAAGGATTTTCTTTAATTTTTTAAAAGAACATTCTGCAGATAAATACAAATTTTTTCTTCCCTCACTTCATCTCACACTTAAATCCTTATCCAAATTAGCTTCTTTTTTGGTAGGAAAGTATTGGGGAAAAAAAACACCCAAAACCCCCCACTAATAGCTGATTCTCATTCTCTTAAAATTAATCTAACTTGTGTTTCTGGTGACCTTCCAAGAGTTGAATATATGGGGTGTGTATATGCACGTGTACTGATTACCATTTTGTTTTCCTCAATAGCTCCTTTTGTGGGGAGTGGAAAAGCTGGGATACAGAACAGGAAAACTTCTCTTATGATATTTTAATGATATTTCCAGTCTGACTTTAAATTGTAAATAATTTACCTACAGCTAAGCATCTACTTAATTAGACACTCAGCAAAAACAAGAGGGGTTTCTGTCTTCATTAATATTTGTGCATACTCCCCCTATGCTGAGCAGTCATGTCATAAGATGTGCACTTCCAATTGAGAAGCATAGGAAAGAGAGAGAAGGATAAACAATGATTTCCTGGGATAGTTTAATATCAATTTTTGTCAGGCATCCACTTATTATCTCCTCAGTATGTGGGCAGTTTTCCATTTTTTTGCTGAATGGGCTTTTTTTGGAACCCCATTTGTACATTAAGTTGCTCCTGTTCTTATTCAGCTTCCAGAGAAAGGCTCTTGCAGACATGTTGGAGTGGCATTAGAAAGGTTCTCTTTGCCCTCCAGGTTCAGAAGTTCTTTCTGGTCTATAGCTTTGTGAGATGGCAGGTTTGAAAAGAACTCTTGAAGGGCTGTCTATGTAGAAGCAATGATTGAAAGAGTGAATCCAGAAGAAAAAAGGGTTACATTTTGCAGAAGTTTTATCACAGAGATCTGCCAGGAAGTCACCTGAAAATGTATATACTGAATATAGTGTGTTTTTGTGGAAACCAGCCTTGCTGCACTTTCTGCACCTTTCACTGTGAATGTTTTTACATATTTAACACCAGAAAAATAGTAAAGAAAAATGCTAGATTGTAATTTTGCAGTTTTGCATCATTGTGAAAGCCAAACATAATGGTTTCTAACAGACCACACGAGTACAAAACTATACTGTAGTGGTTAGAGTATGGTTTGCTGTTTGTATTTGCTGGGTAACAAAAAGCAGAGCAGGCAGCTTTTGATACTGAAGGTGTCTTAACACTTAATGCACCTGTGCAAGAACCAAACCTAATAAGGTCCTTACATGTCCCATACACTGAAAATTAATATATTCACCTTTATTATCCAAATTATGTTCTTCCTACATTGGCAGGATAGGATTAAGTCACTTCTCCAGGCAAAACAGTGTCCCTGATGTTATCTGCATGGTAGTCTAATAGTTCAAATTCTTGTAACAGCTCTGGGAATAATAACATTAAATCTTATAAAGTGGTCCATGCTTCAGAATCAGTGACAACACTGTAGTCTTATTTCAAGAGATGAAATGAACATTTGTTTCACATGCACTTTAGATAGGTATAGCAAATCTTTCCAGTATTCAAATTCAATCAAATAATTTTCCCCGAATTTATGAATGCTCACAGGGACCAGAACCACAACATCCTTTTGTGTCATGCCAGCTATAAGCATTCATTTAAGTCTAGTTAAATTCTGTAAGACTCGTGTCTATTTTCAGGTAAGCCAGGAGTAAATACTGTCTTAGTTTGATTCTTGAATCCTTGCCTTGTCTGGTTGCAAAGTGATCAGAATATTTCTGGTGGGGACAGAACTGAACAACCTGTTCCAGAAAGCAGGATACTAAAGACCAAAATGGATAGAAGCTATCTGTTAAGTTGTTATAACAAAAGACAGGGAGTCAAGATGATCTTGGGGATAAGCTCCACATGAGTCTGATGTTGTACAAATCATTTGACCTCTTTGTCCTTCTGTCAATCAGATTGGAAAATTGGGTTGAAAGAGCTGGGTGCTACTGTGAAAGTGAATTCTGCATCTGGACTGAACTTTCCTGGGTCAATTTTTTTTTTTCCTAAATGGGCATGGCTCAGTCCAGCATAAATGATTTTTTAATTAAAATTGATTTTCTGCATTGCTTAGAAGTGAGCTGCATAATTACCCACAGCTACAATGTAATCTGTTTACTGGCCAAGAGAATTCTAGATAGAATTTCAGCACTTTCCAGGTAAAAAGTTCGCTTTTTTTAAAAAAAAGCTTTCTGAAAAAATAAGCTAAGGCTATAGACTCTATTTACTGTTCTAGGCCCATCTTTCTCACAGAGCTTGGAAGACTTCCATGTCTCTGCATTCCATTCATGCTTTCATGAAGCATGTGTTTGAATAATGGATAGAGAGTCAGGTATGGCCCAGAGTTGAAATACAAGGGTTTCTGAGTTTTTGTGACACTGCTATTACTCAGAACAGCCAAGTGTGCTGGAACATGGCCTCATTTTACTAGACCCTCCTATAAATGCAGTAAAACAAGATTTCATATTTCTTTGATGTGAAATCTGATCTTGTGAGATATCCAGAGGTTTTTACAAGGCTTTTAATTTCTTTGTCATTGCTTGGCTTTTTCTTGACATTTATTGTATGTTATACTAAGTAATTTCTTCATGACACATACTCGTGGTGTATAATTCATTTTGCAGAATAAACATTTATTGAGTTTTCTAACCAAAAGACCTGCAGCAGTAGTTTCCACATTATATGCTACTTAAAGCCATGCAAAATATAGGATTTTTGGCAGTGACTTTTTTTAATCTTACATTTGATTTAGACCTGAACAAATTTGAAAGAATAAATTTTATCTATCTTATACCATGAATTTAGAAAAGTAAGTTTTATTTAGCAAATGCTACCACACAGTGTTTTTTAGGCAGATTTTTCTTTCTATTACTGCAGTATCTTCTTTCTCACTTTCCTGGGAGTCCAGGCCCAAATTCCTCATCTTCAAGTACTTCATGTAGCAAGGCTATCCTAGAACTGCAAGGATTTTTAAGCTCCTCATGACCTTCCTCCCCTTCTCAGACATCTTTTTAGATTTTCTATAAGTTGGTCAGACTTATATATTTGGGGCAAAAGTCTTGGTTTCCATGAATTCATGGCTGTGAGAGAAAAAAAAAAAGGCTTTTTCATAAAGTATTTCTTAATAGCTTTCCATTCTTCTCCCAGATGGCTTCTAGACAGGAGATGGATGTCTGTGCTTTTGTAGGATGCTATTTTTAAAGTGAAGCATTTCAAAGCGAAGGATGGTTAATGAATAAAGTAATAAAAGAAGTTTGGAACTTCTTTTCTTGACCGCTTCCCAGGACACACGTTTGTGTGTGTGCAAAATAGACTTCTCTTCTCACATAGATTATTTAAATCAACAAGTTCATCCCTGAAATCCACTGGGTTACACTAGTCCAAAGCTATTCTGAGCTGAAGAAAAATTAGACTTCATTTGATATGTGCATACAGTTCATTTTATGGAAAAACCCCAAAAGGTGAATATGTATCATATCATATTCACTTATCTCCCCAAATCCACTTCCTTAGCTAACTTTTCATATTTAAGTGCATATCATACTCTAAATTCCACTACTAATACCAAATAAGGTTTATTCTTTATTTATTGTTCTTGGACATCAAGATAGGAGATAGATAAGGACACGACTTTCAGTTCTCAGTCACATTCCTTACGTGAGAATCAGGCACCAAGAGTTTCATTTTACAGTGGGCAGCCCCTTTCAATACATGGGATCACACAGTGTCTTGTCAAGGTCAAATAGTGCTCAAACACAATCTCCCCTTTTGTAGTGTGGTACAACTCATTGGCCTGAACATAATATTGCCAGATTTCCCAAGGATGCTTATCCTTGCATGGATACTAGTATTTTTCCCCTTTTTTTTTTTTTTCAGGCACATCTGTTTGCTTTCAGATTTTAGATAAAAAAAAGAAGCTTCTTATTTCTGTTTTCACCACAAGTTCTCACATCAGTCCAGTAACTTTTCCCTCCCACAAAAGCTATGCCTGATTTCAATGGATGCAGTATTTTAAGTTGTACATCTGTAAATATCTACAAATATTTAGTCTTTTGAATGTCCAAAGTATTGCACTTCAGGTTTCTCTGCATCTTTTCCAAGAATTACTGCCCTTTACTGCTCCAAAATGATCCTTTCTGAGCTTTGTGAGTTCTCATTTCATTTTCACACTTAGATGGTCTAAGTGGTACAGGTGATACATGACCTATGTACATATACAGGTCTGGTTTCATCCTCCACAACTCACTTTGTTCAGTGGGGCCCAGTGACAAGGCAGGGAGCAATGGCCATAAACTAAAACACAAGAAGTCTCACCTCAACATGAAGAACTTCTTTACACTGAGGGTGGCAGCTGCCCTGGGAGGGTGTGGAGTTTCCCTTTCTGGAGATATTCCAAACCCACCTGGACACATTCCTGCTCCAGGTGACCCTGTCTTGGCAGGGGGGCTGGACCAGATGATCTCCAGAGGTCTGTTCCAAGTGTCCTGTGACTGTGATTTTGAGTCTTTAGTTATTGTAAGGTACTGCTCAGTACAGCACCACTGCAACTCCCAGGAGGGCAGGCAAGTGACTCAGCCTAAAGCTCCTACACCAGTTCTCCTGGACAGAACTCACAAAGGCAAACTCTCAGACAGCACACTCATGAAGTTTGGTATGCTCTTATGTGACCTTCTTTTTGTCCAAGACAAAATCCAAGCCTCCTGCCACTCATCTGGTTTAAACTGACATAACTGCACAGGAGTCAAAGTGACCTCTGTGCATTCTTGAGTTGAATTCCCTTAAACCCAAGCTTAAAGTGCTTCCCTAATCAGGACTTTAACCTCATTAGGAAGGGGAAAAGCGCTGGTGAAGGAAAAAAGAAATCTATCCTTGTGCGTGTCATGCACATCTAAGTCATTGAATAACAAAAACTCATTTTAAAGGTCTAAATAGTGAGGAAGATAAGGGATGCATCACACTTCTCTTACCAAGGCTAAAGGCCTCACATTTTTTTCAGAAGTCTGAATATAATCCTACTGTCTAAAAGAGTACTGGAATATACGTGTCAAAATGATGCATATCTTGGGCTCTTCTGGCCATATCATAGACAACAGTGACTGAGAGCCATTTATCTTATGTGAAACTGCTTTACTGTAGAAAAATGATAGGACTTCCATTTGTTGATAAGATAGTTATTTCTGATGATTCCGCAACATCTAACGGCAGTTTAATTTTATCAATTCCTGTTTTCTGTGCAGCGTGGCTTTCTTCTGATGTCCAAAAGATTAAGGCAGCAAACCTACCTTTCCTACTGTGGAACTCGAGGGTGTACATGTTAGAGAAATGACTTAAGTAAAGCAGAATAGAAGAGCCAAAAGCTTAAAAAAAAAAAAAAAAAAAGGAGAAAGAGAAAAAGAGCAACTTTTGCAGCAACTTCTAAAATTGCATGCAATGTATTTTTATAATACTCAGCATCCTGTTCAAGTGGTTTCAGTAGTTACTGCATAATATTTAAGACTGCTTTAAAGAGATAAAAAAAGATAACAAAGTTTGTTTTCAGTCTTTTCTTCATAGAAATGGAGGGGGAGGGATGATCTTCCAACTTGTGCTTAGAATGAAAAATAGAAAATATCACATTTTTACTGCCTCAAACACTGGAATATTTTCAGTTTTCAGTTTTTCATGTATGAAAATTCAACTATTTTTACAGGAAGTTTTACATATATCTGTGTCTTCTAAACAGAAATTCCTCATTTTTCTAACTGACATAAATTCAGATTAATAAAAAAAAAAAGAAAGAAAAAAAAATCTCAGTTCTTGGCTTGTCTGTGCATTTTTCCTTGAAACACACTAAGGAGACATTGATAAAAAAAAAAAAATTAGGATCTGTTGTTCACATAGGAGCTGCTCAGATTATCTAGACAACCAGTTACAAGGCACTAATACAGTGACTGAGACCGTATTTTCCTTTTAATCCACTGGTTACTCAGTCTTCTTTCCATTGTAAAACAAACAAAGTGGATGGAGGCTCCTCTCTGACCTTGAAAATGTAAACAGGATTAACACTTTTTAGGTCAGTGCTTTCCAGGGCAGCAGATGATGCAGGAGCAGCAGATGAGAAGGCAGCGAGCAGCATTAGGCGGCTGAGGGGATTAGGGGGGAGGCAGCAGGGCAGGAGGGCTCCCAGGGCTGCACATTCCCTTTGCCGGGAATGGTGGGATGGTGCTGCCAGGAGTGAAGACACACTCAGGACAAGGCTTTGCTGGGCTATCAGTGTTATTTGTGCCGAGCTGCTTCTGTCAGCAGCGGGAATAACTTCACTGGTGTGATGCCTTTGTAATTCCCTCCTGACTTCAATCAGAAATCAATTGGAACCCTACATGATCAAATATTTTCCCTGCAAAGAGAGAGATAACATTTGACATGACAAACTGTATTCTGTAAAGTGAGAAGGAGATCAAACAGTTACAGATATCAATTAAATCTGCTGCAACGTGTACTCTTTCACGCAAGTGCAATTAACCATTAATTTATTTGGGAACAAGATGGAACTTTTATTCCTTGAAAAATATTTAAAGTGATTGTTTTATTATTCTTCTAAATACATCTGGTTATGCCTATACCCTCAGACTTTATAGAAAAAATAACTTAGTTGAGACTTTGGATTCTTTAAAAAGTCAGCTTAGTTTTTCAATTTGTTGGGCAACTGGAAGTTGGAAGATATTAGGCAGATTTAATCAGGCCAAACAAATCTACAAGATTTCCATCAAGACCTCAAAATGCTTCTCAATAAATCAAAATGCATTGTGAAATAAGCTTGTTGAAATCTCACTCAATGAAAAATGTATCCAAAGAAACTCTCCAACTGTTCCATTTCACTCTAAAAGAGTGAAAAAAATTCAGTCTTTCATTTCTAATTTATTCTGTGTTATTCAATACAAGATAAAAAAAAAAATCAAATTTACAATCTTTCTCATTTTACCAAATGGTATAATTTCCAACAATTGAAATAAGTCAGTGTGAGTGTTCTTTGAGGAAATTTTAAAATTCTAGTAACTAAAATAGATTTAGATTTTGATACAGCATTAAATCCTTAATATCTTTGGACTTCCATTCTGCGTGAACTTAAATTGAGAGAGTTTAAATATGACTAAAGATCCAGAACTGACTGTTTAACCAAGGAGTAACAAATCAAGTGGAAGAAGGGAACTCTCTTTGCAAAAGCAAAAAGGTACCATTTTTCTGATGGGCTAAAAATCTTGAGCAAATCCATCTGTTTCCTCTGAGATGTGTTCCCCATACATTGTTCGGAAAGCCAGATACAATTTGAAGTAAAACTACAGCTACAGGAATAACAGCACAAGATAACAGCACAAGAAAAAAAAACTATGCAATGGAAAGATTTATATTTCATAGTTTATTTTCTTAAGAAATTTACTGTGAGTAAACATGTATTTCACTGCCAGAGAACAGGGAGAGGAAATTTAAAACCAATACATAGAGGAGTCATTATATACATGTATGTTCTCACTTGCTGAGCTTTTCTTGAAAGGTCTGTTGACACCGCCACTGCGTTGCAGAGTTTTGAATTTGAACAGATTAGTCATACAGCAGCTAAACAAGGGCAAATTATTTGCAAGATAATTTGCTTCTACTTAGTTTTGGAACAGTGTTCAAAAACCATACAGCAGAAATTAGGCATCTTAGCTTCCTCTGAGGTTTCAGTGTTTTGGAAAATAACCTTCTGGATATCAAGCTAAGCTTAGGAAGTTTCCATGAGCCGCCCACTCCTGCTGAACAGCTCAGTGCTTTAGAAAAGCTGGTTACCATGTCTTTGTGCTGAGCCCTTCTGAAGGCCAGCACACTGTCTCTCCCTGCAGAGAGCACATCAGGTGGTGGGGGCTGCACTCAAAAGACACAGAGCTACAGTGCAGTGTGCTATAAGCAAGGCACAGCGGGCTCTGTGGTTAATGCAGCATCCCCCTCTGCGGTACACGAGCACGGCAGGGGAAAGGTTCCATCCCTGCTGTGGGCACAGCCTGAAGGACCTCAGCACAAAGCATCGGGCCAAAGCCCCCAGCATCCATCTCTGAGAAACATCCACAAGGAAAAAGACCAACCTCAATGTCAACTCAGATGTTGTTACACTCGTGTAATCATACTTTTAATTCTCTGATGCTGAGGTATCTGTTTCTGATGGACAAAAGATATTGATGTAGTCATGTGCAGATTACCAGCTCTGTTTCCAAAGTTCTTCATGAGCAATCATGCTGCTATCTCAGCTCCTTCCCCAGGTACTTGTATTGACAATTTTTTCTTTCTTTTTCTGTTCTTTCTAGTTGAAGAACAGCAGAAAAGTGAAGGTGGTCAGGAGATGCAGAACTTAAGCCCTCACCAGAGTTTTGACAAATCACAGTTAAATGACTGTCCAAGAGATTCTGGCTGTTACATCTCATCAGAAAATTCAGATAATGGTAAAGAAGAAGCAGACCCAGAAACCCTGTCTGACATGGTGCAGTCAATAACAATCAGTGAGTCAAACTGATTCAGTCCTGCTGCTTTTCTGCAGATTTTCAGAAAAGACAATTACATTTGTCAGTATGATGGCACAGAACACAAAACATTCTCAACACTGAAAATATACTTTTGTCTGATTCATGATGCTCTGTTTCATATATGTTCATTTGATAGCTAAATGTTAGTTGATAATAAGAATTTCTCATGTTTTTCTTCTCAATGAATACACAAGTATTTGCCTGAAAAAGTTTATACGAAAATATTTATAAATATTTGTACAGGGAATGCATTTTCTATAATATTTGAGAATTTTTTTTAAGTCGTAGTTCATACTGGAGATGTTCATTTCTGGAACTGTCCAAAATGTAAATATTGTACATATTTATTTTAAAAATATTTGGATTAATCATATTGTCTCTATTTTCAGCTGTGTTTTGCTGATTTGTGTACAGAATGTATTTTCATTGATACATCATCATAATAAAAAGGTGGATACAGTCACACCCTACTTTGGAAAGTACCAAGCCAATTCTTACTAATGTTAAAGCTGTTTCACACCGCTTTTCTCCAAAATGAGCTCTATGTAGGCTGTCATTTCCTGCACTTTTTCCTGGAGGCATAGAGAACTGTAGGATGAATCTGAATTCAGCTCTGTGATCCTTGTCTCGTGGATGGTTTATGCAGTGGCAATTTTTTTTTATGGTTCTTTTCATACCTGCTCTCATTTGTCCCAAGCATTATACAGAGGATCCACACTCGGAGAAAAAAAAAATCATCAGGATCAATCCTATGCTTTTATGATAATGTTTTGTGAAGATGTTACTTTTTGTATGTGGTGTGATGTTTGTTAATAGAGTATTTCTTTGTATACAGAACTCGGAAGCTAATATGGTTATTGTATATGACTGTCTTTCATATGAGATTTTATTGTCTTTTCCCAGTATATTTCACACTGGAATACACATTTTAACTGCATGTCTTCTTTTAGAGTACTTCCTTCAATAATAAACAGAATCATGTGTTTAAGCCCTTTAAAAATACTTGATTTTTAATGTGGTCGTTACATTTCAAAGACTGCTCTGCTCTCTTCTAAGACTAACACAGTAAATAGTAATTCCACTGAGCCTTTTTAGCATGCATAAGAATCTGTGTATCAAATCAACAGAGAGACTTTTTGCTCAGTCATTAGTCACAGTTTTCACACAATTTAAGGAATTTTGCATTTATGTTAAAAAGTTTCCACGTATGGCTGACAGCTTGAAAGAAAATCGCCTTCAGAAGACATGAAACACAAAACGTTCCACCCCAAAAAGAGTATTTCTGAAGAAGCTATAAACAAATGGAAAGCTTTTCTCCCTTTCTTTTTCTTTTCCCCAATGTGTTTTCTGTACTTTTCATGACTTCTCAAAACACTACTGCTGTCAGACCCCTAGTACACAAATCTGCTTTGAAGGCTGTAGTATAAAACTTACAATTTTAGAAAATTGCATTAACAAGATTTCAAGGATTTGGAGTAAATAAACTCTGTTTAGAAAAAATACTCCAGAAAGGGAGCTACTAAAATTTGTTTCTGGTTTTAACTCACTTTTCATACCAGCAACAGGTATCATCATTTAGCAGCAATGACCTCATACTGCCAGGCATGGTGGGAATGCAGAGCCCTTGGTGGGATGAAGGATGTGAGAGCTTGTATCAGGCAGCTATGTTTGTTTCTTAATGCTTTTCCAGCCAGTAGTGTATTATGACATGCGGTACTGACACCACTTCATATGACTTAACTTCTGAAATAATGGCTTTGAATTGGCTTCTATCATCTCCTCATTCTAGGGAAGGACTAAATTCAGCTTGAATTCCTCTCAGAGGGGCTTATCTTTTGGCTTTTGTGGCAGAGGCACTGAGTCTTCAGGTTCTGAAGACATCTGCAAAATTGCTGAACCTGTAAAAGTATGTTAAGGTGAACTTAAATATGACTGTGACTGTCAAGAAGCAGCTCAGCTAGCTAGGTCAAGGACTAACAACCACAGAAACCAGACCTGTGCCCTGGTATAAATATTTCGAGAAATGTTAATTCGCACAGGTTTGCAAATGAAAATAGGCCTCCAACTAGCCAGTTGCAGTGAGAGAGGCAAAACTTTCAACGGAGCAAAATACCCACCAGCTGCTATATTTTACAGGAATAAACTGTGCCTATTGGGCTGATGGCAAGGGGATACAGGTGTAGGGTTAAGTAGCTGGGAACGAAGGGCATGAGTTGTAACCACTCTGAACTGTAATCAGTAAGGCTTTGTCCAAAGGGCTTCTTATTTAGAAAAATATATCATCTGAAAGCTTGTTTGAGACTTTTGTAGCTTCCTGCGAAGGCAGAGCAGATTAGATCTCAAACTTGAGACATTTCCTCTCTCTCTCTCACACTGTTCTGAGAAAAAGAATGAGGAAATTTTGTGCCACAAAGAAAAATATATGTTTCCTACAAGAAGCAGACCCAACTTTCTTCTCTTGGTGGTCTCATTAATCACATTGATCATGGATTAAACTGTTTGGAATAGCAGAAGCATTTCTCCAACTGGTTTAAGTGCTGGGTAATCTGAATAAAAGGTCATTCTAGGAACTCTTGAAAAAAGTCTGGTGGAGATCTGAGTGATTTTCAAGTAATCCTTAAAATGGCCCTGAGATAGGGAAGAGAAGAGAACAGTAGATTTGTTCCTCTCTGTCACTTGCTCAAGAGTGTCACGTCCCTTTTCATTTTTATTAACCTTCCTCTACATTTAAGGAGGACTAAAACACTTGCAAGTCTCTTATTTGTAACTGCAGTTACAAAGAGATGCAAAACCAGTCAGTAACAGCAAAGCTAAGGAGGGCAGCCCTTCTAGCCTTTAGGCAGTGGGGATTTCCTGCTGTGCAGGGCTGTGGTGCAGGTGCAGCAGACTCTCCAGGGCTGACTACTGACACGTGTGCTGCTGCTGCCCACAGTGAAAGCCACAGCTCAGAAAGACTTTGGTGACCCCCACAAAAATTCAGGTGGTGGCAGGCCTCCTCCTTCCCAAAGCAAAACCATCTTTAGTCAAAGTTAGCAGTGTTTAACAGTGCTGCCCCATGCTCAGCCCCATCTGCAGCTGGAATTGCTTTAAAGGAGGGCTGCTCAACCATCAAAGAGAGGAGCTGAGTGCCAGCTCAGCCCTATGATCCACGTGGACTAGCCTGCAGATCCCAGGAGGCAGCATCCTGCTCTCCAGAATTTGTAATAACACTTCTAAAAGTCAGAGTGTGTGAATGCAGCCAGCATGGAGGGGTTTGGTTTCATTTTGCTGAGGTGCCCATGAGCACAGGAAGCACAAAGAAGAATGTGGGAAGTTCTGTGGAAATTTTGGACAAGGTTCATCTCTGAGGGGCTCAACCAACTACAGGCTGCCAGCTGGACTTCACAGCACCCATATTACCCTGAGCCCAGACAATTTTTCACCCACTTTACCACTCAGTTTTCCATCCCAAACCTCACCAATTCTACCCTGAGTGTCTGGTTTGTGATGTGCAGAAGCCTACAGCTCATCAGCTGTGATATAAAGGGTGCCTTTATATCACAGCACTTTCTCCTACGTATTGAAATAATTTCTGGCATTGTCATGGAGCTGCATGACACTGGTAGACCCATTTGTAAAGAAGGCTGGTGCACAGATAACAAGGCAGTATTGAAAGAATAAATGAGTGCTGTGAAACAGACAAGCTAGTTTGTAGGTGTCACAGTGTTCACAGGATGAGTACAACCTGCCCCTTGCCTGGAAATCAGCTTTTCTATCAAGTCAAGGCCAGTATAGTTCTTTCTGCCCACACAAACACGCACAGATCTGTGGTCAACAGGTAAGGGAAGATGGCACAGACTGATCCAGTGCCTTGGGTCACAGTGGCAGCTTGGTATCTGTCCTAAGACAGTTTTGATGGCAGCTGTGCAACTGAGTCACAGTGTCACAGATGCCTGAGCCTTTTGTCACGTCAGAGAGAAGCAGTCTCAACATGTCTAGTAACAGCATGGCAAGCACTCTGTCTTTTTCACAGCTCAAAGATGAGGTTTTGGGCTATGTTAGCTTCTGAATAGATTATTTGCATCATGCTCTGACTGCTTATGTTGAAGTACTGCTTTATACAACAGCACTCTTTGGATCCAGAAATAGGTGACATCAATGGTACAAGTACATCCCTTTGGTTTAAGAGTTCCTGTATGAGATATTAATTTTTGTTCCTGATCCTTGGGTAAAGGCTGAGAGAATTTTCAGCCTGGAAGAGAGAAGGCTCTGGGGTGACCTAATTGTGGCCTTTCAGTACCTGAAGGGAGCCCACAGGAAGGATGGAGAGAGGCTATTTACAAGGGCTTGGAATGACAGAACAAAGGTGAATGACTTTAAACTGACAGAATAGGTTTAGATTAGAGATGAGGAAAAACTATTTACAGTGAGGCACTGAAACAGGTTGCTCAGAGAAGATGAGGATGTCCCATCCCTGCAAGTGTTCAAGGCCAGGTTGGATGGAGGTCTGAGCAACCTGGTCCTCTGAAAGGTGTCCTTCCCCAGAGTAGGGGGTTGGAATAGATGATCTGTAAGGTTCCTTTAAACCCAAAGCATTCTATGGTTCTATAATTCTATTATTCTGTGGTTAACTGATCCTAGAAGAAGGGCTGGTGTGTTCACTGCAAAACAAAAGTAGTTTCAAGCCTTCTATTTTCTCCTGGGTAGGAAAGGCCAACAAATGCCACTACAGATACATGGGAAAAAGGGGATGGAGAACAGTAATAAACGCAGGGCAACACAGCTGTTGAATCTACAGAGTTTCATCATGTATGCATAAACAGCAGTCATTGCAATGAGCATGAATTATGTATTCAGGGAAATATGTATTCTCTAGAAGGAGGACACAGGTGGGAGGAGGTCCATGATAGGCTTGGAGGGTCTGAGAGGGTCATTTTATTTTTTGTGGCTAGGCAGAATTAGGTCTGACATGCTCAGAAATCTCTTGATAGGCTTGAGAACTGTCTGCTGACAGCAAGAGCATAGAAAATCTTCCTGTGCCAAGAAGTCATACATAAATGAAGGACAAGAGGGCTGGAGGGAAAGTGGTGCTTCTTAACAGTTCACATACCCTGGCTGCTTAATTTAAGCCTGGCCAGTGTCCCACAAAGTGCATGATTCCTGGGCAGAGCACACGTCCTCAGCTCCTAAAGCCCTTTCCCCATGCCAATACAGAATATTTCTCTGGAGGACCTCTCGTGCTGTGTGCCATACACAGGTTTTTAGGGTGGAACATCAAAGATGTAGCCATGTTGTGCAACTCAGCATTAGGACATGGAGACAGGTCAGGACTGTGCAGGGCCATTAGGTAATTTTGACAGACTGTGGCCAAGCTGGTTGACACCCTTTGGCTACCAGTCATGTCCATATGGCTCAGGGAGGGCTTCAACCTGAATCATTCCCAAGCCTCAGCTTTCCTGCAGAAGGAAACAAACAGTGTGAATCACAGATAGCCTGAATGCAAACAAATATAAAAGTGTTGAGGGTTACTCAGTGACTTGGGGTGGAGTTTGCATGCAGTGTACATTCTTCCACCAGCACAGAGAGCCTGTGCTGCTTCTATTCCCATCTTCTGCAGCACCTCATCCAGACACTACTGTCCTGCTTTGCTCTGATGCCCAGTACCCACTGCAGGTCTTAGTGACTGCTCCTGCAGCTGGTTACCTCAGCCAGAGATGAAAATCAGGCCCCAGCCTTTTGCCACTTTTCTTTGAAAAGAAACAAGGTCTTTATGCCTGTGATGCACATTACATCACAAATCTCTCCAAAATGTTCACCATCATATTTGAGAGTAGTCCCTTGCTACCTATCAAAAAAATATCCTCCAGGGAAGGCACTTCTCAAAATACTGTCGGCAATAACCTTCGACTTTAGAGAGTGCAAATGTAAAAGAAGTGGAAATAGAAAGCCACTCATGTGAGGAAAAAAAACACTTTAGAGAAAAATGAATACAGCAAACCTGAGGAACTTGCACTCTTTTAAAGAAATCTCTCTGTATATTATTACCTATGTTGCCTCCTAAGTTTGCTCTCATCTCCAACATAAGAGCTGAATGACTATCATTATTTACATGGGCATATTAAAATAAAATGTAACTCACTCAAGAAGTTATTTCTCTTTAAATGTCTCTTTGGTAAAAATATACAGCAAATACCTTCTTATTGATGTTTTGGGCTACATGGCTATTTAAAGAGAGTGCTGAAGTATCAGAAGGAGCTAAGAGATCATAACAGCTAACTAATAGCTGTGCACCACTCAATTGTATGTACATGCCTGCAGGACATCTACCTGTCTTAGTTCTGCAATATTTTTCGGCCAGAATGTAATAGCAGTCTTTTCTTATTTTAATTTGGTTAAGAAAAACGTGCTTTGTGACCTAGAAAAGGCTTTGGAGGGGCTACTTTTTCATTTTGCTTGCAGAGTGGAGGGAAAGCCATCATCAGTGGAAGGGGCTGTGTGACCAGTGACTTTGTCAGCTACAGTTTCATATCATTAGAGAAAAAAAAAAAGAAAGGGAAAATTGACTGGTTTGGACTGAATTTGTAGATATATTTAACACTTAGTTAAGGTATGAGAAACTTTGTATGTTGTGAAAAGCATGAAGACTGTAGCTAAATGGGTCAGCCCTACAGCTGTTTAGTGAGGTCTGTGAATGGGAAACGATGGCTGAGCTCCAGAACAGGAGCTGTGCATGAACATATGCAGACCAGTCACCTATAATTTTTGCATAAATTCAGTCTCTCCAACGTTTTAGTTTTTTTTTCCTTTGGCAAAATACCTAAATCTTGCCCAACTGGCAGCAAAAGTAGGCATTATTTGACAAAAATAAACAAATTAGTGTGAGACATGATTCAACAATATAAAATCCTAGATAAGGGGTTTAGGTACATACTGCACAGTACTTCATAGTTTCAAAATTGAATACAGGGGATCATTTAATTAAAACCTATTCAACTGAAAATCCTATTTATCTGAAACAAATGTTTGTCCTATCTGTAATATCAACAAACTATTCACATGAGCAACTAGCAATAAACAACAGAAAGATGCACAATGAATGTCAATTAACACAATTTGCTATCAAATAAACTTGCAGTTTATGTATACAGCTTTAGCACTGTCCTGTGTATCCATTATAAAGGTCAATTAACCTCAATTGCAGCTAGTCAGCTTGTTCTAAAACAAAATCAACATAACATACCTTTCATTTTTTTTTAAATCAGTATCTCAGCAATTTGGTTGCCTGGCACTGAAGAACTTCTAAATTGCTTAAAGTCTCTGCTAAAAGTTTTATGTTACCAAATGTCAAAAAAAAAAAAAA